>APFE030293933.1:16197-37978 GCA_000404065.3 Pinus taeda | reverse complement strand
TGGGATCCCACAGTCTATCATCTCAGATCGGGATAGCAGGTTCCTCAGTACATTTTGGTCCAGTCTCTGGTCGATGCTAGACACCAAACTCACTAAGTCCACAACCTTCCATCCTCAAACTGATAGCGAGACAGAGGTTATCAACATGATGATCATACACATTCTGTGCATGTACAACTCAAAGCATCCACGCACACGGGATGAGAGCCTCCCCTATTTTCAACACATCTACAACTGGGCTCTCCACAACTCGAATGGACACAACCCTTTTTAGGTGGGCTTAGGATTCCAGCCACTATGTCCCATTGATGTGGTCATTCCATTTGTAGCTACTCATGTAGATTCGGCTCATGTCCAATCCGAAACAGATAAGGAAAACAACTTCATTAAGCACATCCAACATATTCGCCAATAGGTCCATGAAATTATGGAGAAATCAAATGCCAAGTACAAGCATCGACATGATCAACATCGGGTGCCACACAACTTTCAAGTGGGTGACAAAGTCTGGTTGCATTTGCAAAAGGAACACCTTACCAGAGCCTGTCAGAAACTTAGACCACTCCGATATGGTCCTTACACCATTACCAAGGCTGTGGAAGACAATGCATTTGAGCTTAACATTCCCCCATTCCTTGGCCTACACCTAGTGTTCAATGTGGACTGTCTTCAGCCATACTTTCTACCATTACTAGACACATCTGACATTGCAGAACAACTCACACCCATAGAGTTAGATCTAGATTGCATGGAACAAGCTGCAACTGATCAGATCATGGACACACAAATCAAGCATACTCGCCAACAGAATATCTAACTGTATCGAGTAGTCAAAGCAGGCCAACTCCTTCACTAGGGCAAGTGGCTCACCAGGGACCAAGTTCAGCAGAAATTCCCTCATCTCATGGAGGAACTCAACGCAATGGGGACCATTGCTTCCTAAGGGGGGATGAATGATCCAGGTGGATATTCGTGGCCATAGGCCAATTCCACTTGGACACCCACCATTGCTTCTTTTAGTTTTTCAATTTCCTTAATTGTAGCACAATTTACTATTTTTAGCTGTTTTTTCGGGTCCTAAATTTCCGGAGTTCTTTTGAGGCCCTAAACAACGTTTTTTTGGAAATCTACCGTGATTTTATGTTTAAAATCGTCTTTTCTTTTGTAGTGTTCGAATAGATCTTTCCAACGGGCTATCATGCACATCAAACAGAGATAATATGACTAAGTCGCGACCTCGGGAGGTTGGCTATCCAACTCACCCCAACGTGGGCCATAAACTCTTGGTGTTACATCTCCTCGGGTTAGGGTTTTGGTTGTTTATGGTTTTCTCTTATTGTTTAATAATAAAAGGCCCTTGAGCATCATTGTAAGGCAGTTCAGAGGCATGTAGCCGCCACATATCTTCTCAGAGATAAGCTACCATTTCCCTAGCTGGTTTATTTCCATTCTTGTTTGTAAGCATATTTCAGTATTTTACATTAATGAAATGAAGTATTATTTCCACTACATCTCTGTGTTTATGGTTATCTCTGTAATTTGTTGCATTCTTGTTTAAATCTGGATCAAGCAACATCTAGGAGAGCACCAGCAACAAAGATAAACATACCGACGCGCGACAAAGACAAGAGAAAGATTGTCAACAACGCGGAGGCAAAACAAAGTTGTAAGTTTAGAGCATACCCACTTGTGCAGAAAGAAACTTTGGAAATAGAGGCAATGGGATGACAAGAGGAACATTCAAAGGCAGAGAGAAAAATGAAGAATGGAGGAAACAGAGAAGGAGTTGCATGAGTTGAAGGAGCAACTCTAGAAGGAACATGAGTTGCGCAGATAGGAGAAGGAAGGGTAGCAGGAATAGGTACAACAGGGTGCACAAAATGTATAAATAGATGAAACTACGTCTGTACAGATAATAGACTGATTAGAACAGCTTCACCAAGCGAACAGGGTGAGCAGTCACAGGAGCAGGACTTTGCTCAAGAGATAGAAAAAGCACTTGAACAGATGGATATGGATATGGAGCAAGAAGAGTTAGAGAAAGACATCGACCTCATCCCTTACCACCAAGAGGTTGACCCACCATCTTCACCAGATCTGGAAGTGGAGCAAGTCACAAGCGACTAACGAGACACTAAGATCCTTGGAGACAATCTGGAAGGAGAGATGCATAACATATCATTTGACGAGCCACAACATAGAGTTGTGCAATCTTGCAGAGTGTCTACTCTAGATGACAACACATCTCCTATGCAGTTTGAGGAACGAGTTATCGTATTTGACATGTGCAAGCATCTAGTAACATTGGCCCATGCTACTAGATCATATGCCAAAGCTACTAGCTCGAGTGTTTGCTTCTTGACAGCTGAGAAAGAGTGAATGGAGAAGGAGCTACAGACGACCAAGCAAGGAGGAGAACTAGTTACAATATCCGCCCGAGCAGAGTTGAAGAGGGGAATAATGGATGAAGTATTGTCCCTTGAGGCAGTCATGCAGGTGTTTTATTCCAAGTTTGGTACCGTGCATAAGGTAGTTGTCCATCTCAACGGTTGGTAGCATCGATGTGCTAGGAGAGCACATATCTTGTCAAATGTGCATTTTGTTGTTGACTACACGCAAACATGGATAATGAGATACAAGGGAGCCCCATTACACTTTCCCACGATGATGAAGCCCAGAGAAATCGAGTTGAAGGCACACATCTAGAGTCAAATCCGGAACTATGAAGATCTCCCGCAGCTCATCACTAGTTTGCAGGCTTCCCATGCAAGGGTATTCAGGAGTATGGATGTTGTTGTGCACACACATGCGATCCCATCTCTTGGGACACTCATCGAGACAAAAACAAAGGCACAAGTCTGACTGGAGCTTGACTCATACTTTTATGAGTTGTTTCGCATAGCCACCAACATAAACTTGGTGATCAGTGCAGACACCATGTATCAGTATGTCGCTAGTCCGATCGCACTCAAGACAATGATGCACATGCTATGAGACAAGTTGGACAAAGGAGCTAGTGCATTGCACCCAGATGCTACAGAGGAAAGAGTTTAGTTCTAGAAAGATGTCACCATAGAGTACACGGACACCATCATGGATTATCGAGCTTGGAATCAGTTCGCTATTGCCGACCATCGTGAGGATGTCGAAGAGCTGGTCTGCCAACAATTGTTCGAGTCATAGTGATGTCTTGCATGGGTTGCTCAAGCCTATTTTGTCTCACATGGGTACATGTGCAGATTGTATGTAATGTCTTTTCAATTGGAAGTTGAAGTGTCGATAGTTGGATGTAACAATCATAGCGTAGATTGAAGAGTCATGAGGGTAGATGAACTATCACAAAGGGGAATGTTAAGGGCCACCCCACCCCTTGCTATATATAGTCCCTTATAACTCACTGTAGGGGATTTTGGTCAACCAAGCTTCTGATAGGAGTATCTTAGAGAAATCTTGGAGAGTATTATAATGAGCCTTGGTTTCTCCACAGTGCAGAGCTAGTATATCTCTTTGGAGGAGCAGGCGACAGTGATTGTAACGTTCTGCTGTTGGAACTAGTGGTTGGTAATGGTTGTATTGTATAACTGGAACTTTCACTTCCTAATATAATAGAGCCAACACGTTTCATGCATATGTTGTATTGTATTTTAGCTATCTTGTTTACTCTAAATGATATATGTATTTGTTTTCTTACACATGCATGTGTAGCTATTTTCTGTATATGTATGTACGAATCTTACTGAAATGTATTGTTGGTTTAACCATCACTTTGGATTGCTAGCTTACTTGTCTTCCATTTTGTGATGCATCTTTGCTCATGTGTTCCATTCTTAACTCTGTGCTTTCATAGGTTTCCAAGGGGCACACTCACCTCACCCTCTGTGTGTTAGAACCTCTCATGCACCTCCTTTGACTTGCTACATATATCACACCCTTGCTACCAACAGGGACATCTTACTTGCCTCTGTGTGAAACTGCGGTCAAGGCGATACCGTACGACTCACTATTGGGACTCCTACACCAAACGATTTGAGGTCTAGTTGGGAATTCTTACTAGGGAGATCCCCTGACATGTTGGCGGGTCCAACACCATCAACAGATAGTTAAGCCTTTAAGGAAGATGACCAAGAAATATGCAACTTACAAATGGGAAAAATGGGAGAAGGATTTTTTCACTCAAATTAAATAAACCATCACTGATGCATCCACACTATTTAGTCTTAATTATGGAAAATATTTCATATTTTATACATTTGCTTTAGATTCGTCTATTGCAGACTACTAACTCAAAAGGATACTAAAGGAAATGAGCGACTTATCTCTTTTATGAGTGTTTCCTTAGAACTAAATTATCCTGCCATCGAAAAACAAGCATATGATGTATATAAGGTAGTCAAATACTTCAAGCCCTATCTCCTAAGAGATCAAATGATCATATTTGTGCCTCATCCAACAATAACAACACTTTTTGTTCAACAGGACCTGGGTGAGAAGAGGGAAAATTAGATGATGTGCTTATAAGAATATGATATGGAATTTAAACTAGTTCATACTATAAATGGTCATGGCCTTTGTCAGCAAGCATCTAAAGCAAGAGATGCTCTCGAGCAAGACCTTTTAGGTTAGGAGTAGGAAATAAATATGTACAATCTCAAATATGTTCCTCGGTCCATGTCTACAGTGCCATGGTATTCTAATGTACGAAAATTTCTAGAGCATGACACCTTGCCCACGCATTTATCGAACATACAAAAGAGGGAAATTTATCTAAAATATCTATCCTACCAGCTTGTTCATGGAGTGCTTTTCATAAAGTACCACAATGGTGTCTGGCTAAGATTCCTTGAGCCACAATACATAGAGAAGGTAGTTAGAGATTTGCACGATGGACCGGAAGGTGGTCACTATGTGGGCGACACAACTGTGCACAAAGAGATGAGGGTTGGTTATTATTGGATTTAAAGATCCTCATGCTTATGTATGAAAGTGCCCAACTTGTTAAAGGCGTGCTAGTCAAGATCATAAGTCATCCTCCCCAATGATATCAGTAGCAGTTAAGGAACCATTCCAATAGTGGGGCCTAGATGTTATCAAAGAAATATTTCCACACTCGTCAAAGAAACACCAATATATTTTGACAGTGACAAATTATTTTGCTCGGTGGTCAAAAGTAGTTCCCTTAAGACAAGTAAATGACCAGGAAGTCATCCACTTCTTACAATATAATATTATAACTAGGTTTGGTGTTTTGATGTCTCTTGTCTTGGATAATGCGACTTATTTTTCATCATTGAAACTTTATGATTTCACATTGGAAAATGGGATTGTATTAAAGAATGCATCTTGGTTTGGATGAATCAATAAGTAAAAATCTTATCTACATCATCAAGAAAACCATTTTTTGTAAGCAAGGTAATTGGCACAATGCTTTTACAAATGCATTATGGATGACCTTGTAACTCCTAATATTTCCCTTAATACCTTGCTGTATTTTTTGGTTTATGGTAAAGAAGCTATTTTCTCCCCGAACGTGTATCTCCCAACCTTGTAACTCTCTCAAGAGTCCCAAGGTAGAACTTTCCTTATGGTTCAGAGAAGGATAAGAGATTTACTCAAACTTGAGGAAGAAAGGCTCAAAGCCAAAGAGAGGTTTGTTTTCCATCAAAAGCATGTTAAGCATTGGTTTGACAAGAAATCTGCAGGGGCTAAGAGTTTTGATGTGGGTGACCTAGTATTGAAGTGGGATAAATCCCATGAAGATAAAAGAAAGCACACAAAATTTCAACCTTTGTGGATTGGCCCTTTTAACATTGAAGAGAAGCTTAGTCATAATACCTTCAAGTTGAAATATTTAGATAGGAGGATTGACCCCTTCCTATAAATGGCTGAGATTTGAACCATTATTTTCAATAGCAACTATAAGTTGCATTTTTTGTATGGTTTTTCCTTTTCTTGTATTTTTGTTAGTGTTGGTCACATGTGTGTTATGCTAGTCATGTCCTATCCTGTTTTGTGTCTTGGTCATTGTACATAAATAAGACCCTGTGTAAAACTGCATGACTCAAAATGACTTTCTGGTGGAATGAAAGAGAAAATGTGACAACCACAAGCTTAGCTTTCTATTTTTCCTTCTTCTATGTTTTGGGAAGATGATATAGGTTGAGATAAGTCTAAATGGAAAATATGATACATCCAAAAGGAAAACCTTGATGGAACCTATTAGATCCGCACCTATGCTAGTATCCAAACCACTCAACTTGGTATAGATCTACTTGTGTTAACACTTGCTCAATCTACTAGAGAAAGGATAAGGTGAAAATCTAAAGTGAGCAAACCTATATCAGATGTCTTAGAAATAATTCTCTAAAGGGGAAACCACCTATGCTCTTAATAAGTTGGGATTCGTCTTCCACCTGTTGAATATAATAAGTGCTGAAGCATAATCCTTAAATAAATAAATAAAGAGAAATGCTTCTTGTGTAGGTGGGTGAAGCAAGTGAATTCATCAAGGTATTGTCGAGGACTACTGGAAGTGAAGCAAAGTTTGTGCTCCTGAAATGACTATGTCTGGGTACTGTACAGGCCTACTAGCAGTGGAGCAACACCAGAGATGAAAACTTGTACTCTGAATACCATAAACATGCTACACACATTACCCTTTCCTATATTGAAACAAGTATGATACAATGTATCTTTGTGTGTTCAACCAAGTAGAAGAAAGTGAGGTACTATGTATATAACCAGGTTGAAGGGGGAAGTCAAGGTAATCAGATTGATAAATATATACTTCCTGAAGGGTTGACCATTTAACTGAAAGAATATTCCTAAATAGAGAAGCTGAAGCATGCCCAGTGTGTCGTTGCTATAACACCCTCCAAAAATTTCATTACATTCAAATTTTGATCCTACTTCACCATCATATCTAGTGTTTCTTTGGTCATCAAGTGTCATTTCAGGTCATTCTATATATTTCAAGTGTTCTTGATCATCCTTATGTGTCATCGTATTGATTAGAAAATCTTTATAGCATTTCTTACTCATAACGCCTTTGTTATTCTAAAACAACACTTTTTGGTCGTAGTCACACATACTTCGTTCATTGTACTTTGGGAATGCATGTAAAGTGGTTTTTTGATGTATACTTATCAATGTTCAAGCTTGTCTAAGTTTTATTGATGAGTTGGTACGTGTTGCACATGATTTTGTGTCTAAACTCATTATTTTCGCGCCTTATTTGATCTTTTAGACTTAGACAAGTTTTGGTTACAAAGTGAACTCGTCGAGGCTATGAGCACATGAGTGCACCCTTAAGCCTCTAGGGACAATCCTTCGTTGTTCAGAAGTCCATCCTACACCCTCCAAGAGAACATAGGGCACTCCTAATACGCCTTTCCCCTTCCTTGTTCTAAGAAACTCCCTTTGAGAAAATAATTCTTCCTTTAAGTGCACTCCTTTGACCCGAAGGAATGTGCCCTCCTTGAGCACATGATCACACCACGAACACCCAAAGCTCAACAACTTTAGCCTTCAACAATGAACCTTATGCCCTCCTTAACCTTTGAGCACATGAGCGCACTTTGAAGCCCTAAAGCTTCATGCTTCGATAATGTGCCATGAACACTCCTTTTCCTTCTTGAGCACATGAGCACACCCCAAAGCCCTCAAGCCTCTCCCTTTAGCCTTTATCTCTACACCATGCCCCATACTTATCTCCCTTGAGTGTATAACGCACTTAGGAAGCCCGAAGGCTCCTTATTTGTCCTTTGGACATGCACCCTACGCCCTCCCTTGAGTGTATTTCTCTCTTGAATGCATGAGCGCATACTGAAGCCCTGAAGATTCCTTCCTTAAGCCCTTCAGCATTTCGAAGTGTGCCCTTGCACCAAAAGCTCTCCTTGATCTTTTCAAGTGCACTAGAAAGGCATGAACATGAAATCTACATGAAACATATTAGAATAGGATTTTTTAGGCTGATGGTTTCTTTTCATGAGCGATTGTAGCTATAGGTATTTCAGGAGCATCGTGGTAAGCATGCATGAAGAAGATCGAGCAAAGAAGGAAAACAAAAGTAGCATTAAAAGAACAAGAACACGTTGAAGTCTTGATGATCGAAATACCCTGAAGACTCTATATGATAAAAGATCCTTTGGAGGGTGAAGACATCAATGATTAGAAGTTGCATTCATAATGAAGACATGAGTGGCAACCATGTCACACATTGAAGAAAGTCCACATCATCAATCACTATTAGTCTCAGTCATCAAGGATAGTGACTTGTCTTGTCTCATCACATGATGATGTGGAATTTATGATGCAATGATGTAATCATTGTAAAGACAAAAAAGTGGAAGTCCAAGAGTCATATATGGACAAAATAGCCATAGAAGTCCAAAAGATACGTAATACCAAGAGTCATATGTAATTCCAAAAGTCATTTGGAAGTCTAAAAGTTGTATAAGTCCAAAAGTCATTAGGAGTTAGAAAGTCAAGAGTCATGGCGATGTGAAAGGTCATGCCTCAAGTTATAAATGGGTCCTCATTACTGATGCAAAGGATTTTTAACATTTGTTTCTCCCACAAGGAATTAGAGAGATAGAGTTAGTACTTTTGGGGAGCAAGTAGTGGCTCTAATGCTACACTATTGGAGCTAATTATGTTCATTATAATTATGTATCTTAGGGCTTTTGCTTAGTACTTGAAGCCTTCTAGCCAACAAATTTTCATACATGGATTGTGGATGTTTTGAGACTACTCTTTGAATGTTTATGATTCATGTTTGCTTTCACATGTACTGAAGTAATTGAACTATTTCGATGACTTTGGTGCTTAACTCATTGGAAATGTGTTGTAATGATTATAAGATCATCACATCTTTGTGATCTATTTTTCTTGATGTTAGATGAGCCTTCCTCATATGTGTGTGTCTCCATTAGGGTAGTACTATTAATTCTCTCTTAAAGGCTCACTTTATTTCCCCTCTGCAGTGAAAGAACCTTGATACAACTGCAATAGAACATTCACAAGGCACACTCTCTTACTCATGCAAAAGCACATGTGCTCTTCTCTCTTATGCTAACCACTAAAGCCTAGGCATATCTTTAAGTAAATGATAGTTGGGACGTATTCCGGATGGGACTCCTATGCTAGATGGTGTGAGGTCTAATTGGGACCTAATATCAAGGAGATCCCTTGTATGTTGGCGATATCCATCACCATCAACATAGCCCTAGTTAAGCACATATTTCTATGCTTTCCATGATTGAGCCCAAATATTTTTATCATGCAATTCAGGGTAAACATTGGATAAAAGCCATGAATAAGGAATTGGATCAAATTGAAAAAAACAAACCTAGGAATTAGTTCCAAGATCAATCAAACAAAAAAATCATTGGTAAAAAGAAGGTCTTTAGAAATAAATTAAATGAGGGTGGTCAAGTTGTTTGAAATAATGCAGGATTAGTATGTGTAGTATATGCTCAAGTTGAAGGAATATATTTTGAAGAAAAATTTCTTTTGTAGCAAGATTATTGAAAATTAGAATGTTTCCAACATTTTACTGTCATAAAAATTTCAAAATGTATCATATGGATGTAAAATCAACATTCTTGAATGTTGTGCTTGAAGAATAGCTTTATATAGAACATCCCGAAGGTTTTCATCTGTCATACAGTCATGACAAATTGTATAGGATAAAAAAGGCATTGTATGGACTAAAGTAAGCACCCTAGGTATGGTATTCAAGATTAGACAAACACCTACAATAAAAAGGCTTCAAAAGAGGGAGAATTGATAGTAATTTGTATATCAAATATGATAATGATAATCTTTTAGTTATTATTGTTTATGTTGATGACATCATTTTTGGTAGTGATGCAAATTTATTAGCCAAAATTTTGCAGCTGAAATGCACGCTGAATTCAAGATGTCTATGTTTGGGGAGCTGTCATTCTTAGTTTACAAATTACAAAATCAAGAAAAGGCATGTTTATTTCCCAAGGAAAGTACATCAAAGAAATTTTAAAGAAGTTTGGGATAGAAGAATTTTTTGTTGTTAGTACTCCTATGGTCACTGGATGTAAACTCAACAAACATGACGAGTCACTGGAAGTAAATCAAACAATGTTCATATCAATGATTGGCAACCTCTTGTACCTAATAACCTCAAGGCCAGACATTATGAAATCCTTTGGTGTAGTTGGAAGGTATCAATCATCCCACAAATGAAGTTATCGCTTAACTACCAAGAGGATTTTCAAGTATTGAAGAGCCACAATGGACTTTGGTCTATGGTATCTGTTGAAATGTAGCAACAAGAATATTCCAATTTAGTTTGTCCTTGAATTAAATTTTGAATTAAAATCGAATTTAGTCTTAACAGCTACTTGGAAATAATTAATTAAGTTATTTTGACTTAATTAGTTGGAGAAATTCAAGTTAGAAATCTTTCTGAAGTCATGCAAGAGTTATCCCTTAAATTAAGGAGATAAGCCTTAAATTAAGGAGATAAGATTGAGTTATATTTGAGTTGTAATTAGTTGACTCAGTTTACTGAGTTAAGTCCAATTAAATTAGTTCCAAATCATTTGAGGAACTAATAGAGAGTTATCAATCAGTTGATGCATGCGTGCACTCAACTAGTGTACTCCAGATAACTGAAGATTCCCTCATGAGAAACTCATGCATGTTTATTCTAAGAAATACCCAGTTGAGATTAAAGTCAAGGACAATGTACTATCAGTTGCATGTGTTTTCCTATAAAGAAAACTCATGCATGTAGAAGGAATAAATTCCTTGAAGATTGCACAGTTCTGACAGCATGTGAGAGCAATGTTCCACTTGGTGAGGTGAGAATCATCAACTAGGAACAACACAAGGAAATAGGAGCTAGGAGGGTAGAGAGGAAGGCTTGTGAGAAGCCAGGATTTCCTGTGAGCATCTTTGAGGATTGTACTGAGAGTTGGCTAGTTGTGAGAGCTAAGGCTTTGTATGATTCCTATGTATTTCCACCTTGTATGATAATACAAATAGTGGGGTTTTTAGCTGAGGCTTTCCCCAAAGTATTTTCATATGTGTTGTGCGATTGATTCTTCTTCTTCTGGTTATATGTGTTTAGCTCAATCTTTAAGCTTCTGCAAAATTGATAGTAGAAGTAGGTTATATTATTTTTCTTTGGTTATATTGCATTATTGGGTTAATTTGCAGAATTTCTATAGTATCCAAAGAGACAAAACTTCTCTTTCAATACATACACAAACATTGATTAGGATAGAAGTGTAAATGATAGGAAAAACACAAGTGGTGGTGTTTTCTTCCTAGGGAATTGTTTGGTGGTTTGGCTGAGCAAAAAACAAACTTCTATATCACTTTCCACTGCTAAAGCCAAGTACATAGTAATTGCAACAAGTTGCACTCAAATTTTGTGGATGAAGCAAACATTACAAGACATGAAGGTAACTTACAATGAACATGTTCCCATCATATGTGATAACACAAGTATTATCAATATATCAAAGAATCCTATTTTGTTAATATGTTTTGAAACAACTTGATTTCCAGGATCCATATCTTTCTCCATAAGGATTTGTCTTGACATTTGATTAGTTGTTATCCCAATGAATTGAATGGTTTGTAGCTCTATCCTCTTCCTTCCTGGTTTATTTAAGCAAATATCCCTAATGATTTTAGCATAAATCAAGATAACTTAGATGGAATTTAATGAGGGAATTTTAATACAAACATTCCTCAATTATGAAACTAGTTCAAATTCACGGCTCACACTAGGATTTTCTAAAGTCAGCCTTTCTAGGCAGGGAGGTGAGCTAGATGATGGTCGAGGCTCTAAATTTTTAGAAACTTTCCTTATTACAACATCACTATTTATTTGGTTGGGATTTTTCTCCCTTAATTCTTCCTCAATGATGATGGGAGAGTCTTTATTTTTATTGAGAACCTTTCCCCACCTCAGTTGGATATCTTGCAATTCGACTAGTGTAATCAAGTATGTGGGAAAGGGAGGTAACTCGATGTTAAAAACTTATAGAGTTGCCTTATTATTAAGGTTAAAAATTGGATGGGAAAGTAATTGTGTAGGCCGTGGAGGTTGGGAAAGTGGTGGCTATGTTTGTGGAAGTTGTAATTGTTGTGGTGTGTAGTGCCCACTCTAGTTGACTGACAATGATATGACACTAACATTTATTTAGCCATAAGGCCCACACATTATTCTTTAAGGACCTCAGGTTGAGGATCCGGGCACATGACACTATTATTAGTGATTGAGATATTTATGGTCGTGATGTTTATGTATGCTTCCCATTCATATTATGATAGAATGAATGGTTATGTATCTTATCTATCGATATTAGGATGATTGTAACATTAAATAGTTAAGTTTGGTATGTATTTGAAATTATAATGATTAGGGCAGTAAATGGAAATGTATGCTCTCTATTAAAAACATGATGATGGGTAAACTTGATGGATAGGTATATTTCTATTTATGTTACAATGTTGATAGCATAATGAATATGTATGTTTTCCATTGATGTTTTATGATGATAGCCATGATGGACGTGCCCTATGTTACCTACTTTCATTAGTTTGGGCTTACAATGAACAATGATGTGAATGACTAGGAGTTGTTAATGATACTATTTTGAAAATGACTAACGTTGAGAAACCTTGTTACTAATGATTATTGAGTATGGTAGGAAACCATCAGAGGCACTCACATATGACGAGATTGATGACACCTGGTTTGATGAAAATTTATATTATTTATCTTTGAAATTCTAAGTCAATTTTTAAACTTGCCATATATGTTATCTATCTTTTGATGATTTGTTAATGGTTTAATGGTTGCAAGCATAGATTAGTTGCTTGACCAAATGACTCACATATGGGTGATGGGGTTGTACAGATGGATGGAACTACATGGGAGGGGTAGGACAGTGTCCCTGATCTCACCCATTAGCACTCCCGCCATGACTTGGGCTGGAAGGGTTGGAACACCTTCACCTTGAAGATCACAATTGCATGAGGGTAGGTCCCAAAGTTGAGTCACTCATGAGGATTTTACTGGGGCAACCAGGATAAGAAATAGGAATCTTGTTGAGGTGAGGAAAATATTAGTTTTAAAACAAAATTAAGTAAATAATTTTGGAGACCCTTGATGAGAGAATGACACATGGGTGGGTGAATAATCAAACTATTGATTTAAAAAAAATAATTAATTATGCATGACATGCCAAGTGTCACCTATGAGGACTCCTATAAAAGAAGGGGCAAGCCATGGGGGAAGTGACTTTTGGGAACCCTATTGTTGGATGGATAAGTCTATATCAGAGTAGTGATTACGATCCTATAGTAAGTTTGGTGAGGTAGAGGATTTTAGATAGGGGACTCTTGAGCCAAGGAATGCTCTCCTCTACCAGCTATTGCATTCCTCCATTGTACAACCCCATTGCAGCTCAGGGGTCCGCGGGGAAGGAGAGTACCCAAGGAGTAGGCTGGGAGGTTAACCAGTGGGTCATCACATTCGGTTCAAGTACATCATCATTCACTCTTAGAGGGATGGCAACAAGGGAATACAAGTAACAATAAAGCAAGTGGAGTCTCATCTTCTGGTGAACAATACATATTAGTTGCAATATTATTTTGTATGATTTCTTTATTGTCTTAGTTAAATGTATTTAAATTTTATGATATGTTTTGTGAAATTAATTTCAGAAATGTTTAGACCCAAGGAGTAGGATGGGAGGTTAACTGGTGGGTCATTGCATTCGGTTCAAGTACTTCTTAGGGGCGGTGAGCTTCAAAGTTTGATCCTCTCTTTAACTGTACAGATGCAGATCGAAATCAAACCTCTAAATCTTCTACCAGAAAAGGCCTTCTTTTGGTATTTTGGCCCTAAATAGCCATGATACCTCTACAGGAAATTAAAATAATGAGGTGACTGATTTATGTCACCATTGAAGAAAAGAAATTCCTGTAAAGAAGCCACTTTGATTCATTACACACCAAATCTAATGCCAATCTTGCCAAAATAGCTTAGATTTCATGAAATTTCTCACCTTCAAAGCTACAATCTAAAACCTAATTCCAATCTTTGGTTCTCCATTGAAATTGAATTTTAATAGAAAGCTTTTCCAAGAAAGATACAAGCCTTAAAGCACAAACCACTCACAAAAAAAAGAGCTCGAAATAACAACTAATGCTTCAATAGATCACCCCCTACTCCTAGAAATGATGAAAAATAAGATTCCAAGCGAATGCTATCAAAATATTAGCTCGGAGTTTTCTAGCCACGAGCGAAAGCTAAGTTACCTTTACCGCATTGGAAGAAATCCGATTATATGAGTATTTATCACCTACAGGTTCCTCAGTCCGGCACCCCGTCATGGAAAATACAATTTAATGTTGCACATCACCAGATCGCAATTAAAATAATTGGCACAAGTCCACATTTTACATATCATGACCTTATACAAAACATCCGGGTTAAATTTTCTGTTATTTATACAAAATATGAATAAAGAGTCAACCAATTTTATTAAAATATTTTAGTCTTAAAAGATCACTTTTTACTATTTTTAAAATTAAATAAATTTTATTATAATAACTATTTAAAAATTAAAAATTAAAGAGCCTTTATTTTTACTACTGACTGTGTTAATATATGAAGAATAGGACCAGCGCATATATATATTCTTGTATTTATTTTTCTCTTTCGGTATTTGTATACTGGCTGTGTTAATGTATGAAAAAAAGGAAAAAAGGAAAAAGAAAAAGAAAAAGACATGGAAGGATTGTGGATTAGTTATTTTTCCATGAAAATATCTTTTGAAAATATTTTTCTTTTCCATGAATATACATAAAATTTATCGGATTACTTACAAACACAAAATAAATTTATTCCTGGCATCTATTTTTGGGAATTTATCATTTAAACAGCCAGAAGATTTTTATTTTTAAAATATTTCAATATACATAAATTTTATCAATTTATCAGGTCACTTACCAACATAAAATAAATTTATTACCAGCATCTCATTTACTGGGCACTTCTTATCATGTAAGCAGACTGAAGATTTGCTATTTTTCAAATCTTTCAATATACATAAATTTTATCGGATCACTCACAAACAGTAACTTACAAACCGAGAGTAAATTTATTATTACATCTATTTTATTCGACACTCCTTATCCTTTGAGCAACTAGAAGAGTTTCTATTTTTCAATTCATCTTAATGCGTAGTAGATATAAACTTACTGCGTGATAAATAAATATAAGTCTAAAAGTTTGTATATAGAATGTTCAATATTTTATAACCATCTTAATGCATAATAAAGTTAAATCTAACAAGTAATAAATATAAATCTAAGTTTTAGATGCATATATACCAGATATATATAATTTTATAATTTAAAAAATAGAAGCTGGTGTTAAGCCTCAATACTTATCTGTGGTTGTTGTGGAGCACCTATTGGCTAAAAATTTGAATAATTTATTGTAATTGAATATCTTATTACACAATACATTGAAGTGATTTTGCAATCATTATAATTTTTTTATACAATTTACTCATTCGTGTCATATCAATTCTTTAAGAAAAAAAAAAATTGAAATTAAACTACCAGCTTAACACGGAAGCTAAGTGTTAAAATTAAAAGTTAGAATTTATGAAGGTTGGTACTCTTTTGACTAAAAATTATAGGAATGTAAATAACTTATAAATGCATAAATTGTCCCCTTGGAAGTATGTAATAATAACAATAAATTATATAACCACTCACGTTGGTTATGATTTTTATTTGATTGGTTTTTATCTTATAAGGAAGAATCATATTAAATTGTGGTAGGTGAACCATGGTTAGAAGAGGTACAAGAAGGAGTGGGGCAGGTAAAGGGCACAACATGGCGCCACCACAACAGCCAACTCCTACCACCCCACCTAACGAGGGGGAAAAATCTCAACACAAGAATAGATACCAGCTGGAGAAGTATTGAACTTAATGAGATCATTCCAACACATGTCTAAGGCATTAATAAACCATTTAGAATGGGAGCATGGAGGACCGGTCATGCAAAATGAAACACCCCAAAACACCACAAGAAATGATGTACGTCGAGATTTGGAAAAGGTAAAATTTCCAGAGTTTTGGGGACCCATGGATGGTCAATCTACAAAGGCATGGTTGTAAAACATGGCTATGTGTTTTACTCTGAGAGATTACACCTCAAACATGAAGGCCAAGATGGGAATATTCCAGCTAAAGGGAAACACACTACTTTGGTGGAAGACATTATTGACCCAATTGGGGATGGATATATTAGAAGTAACTTGGGAGCTATTTGAAGAAAAATTTAGAGAACGTTAATTGTCAGAGGAGTTCCTTGAGAGACAACTAAATGAATTCAATTCATTAAAGCAAGGGAGTCACTCACTACCAAAATCTGAGGCACTTTTCATGGAACCACTCCGTTATGCCCCTCACCTAAACACAGAAAATCTCAAGGTGAACAAATTTGTGTATGGATTAAATGTTAACATTCGAACCAAGGTTAGAATCTTAATTCCTTGCACCTTGCATGAGGCAGTTCAATGGGCAATCATTACAGAGGAGGAGATGATGAGTAGTGAACATAGTAAGTCAACAAGGCCCACGGGATCAGGAGTACCAAGTAGAAACAATATGGAACGTAAAAATGTACAAGGGGGTCCTGCGCTCAATCATCAAAGGTGATCTGGAAGAAATCAAAGAAAACCATATAGGCATCCAGCTCAGCATCCGCACAGGGTACTGCAACAAACTCATCAACCACAACCGCACTGGCCTATGCGACAACACCAAGTCACACCACCTCAACACTGATCTTCTTTCCAGCAAAGTTCCAAACCAACTCTCGATTCAGTTGGTAGTAGGAGCCAAGCCCCTAGGAAGGCGTGTTGGACTTGTGGAGGTCCTCACTATGAGAGGGATTACCCTCAAAAGACAGGTAATACCAATTCAACTAAGAATGTAACTACAGTGGGGATCTGGGGAAGGCTCATCGCATCCATGCAGAGGTGAAAAATCGCCAGGTTGAACACCAGTCCACTATGTTGGAAACATAAGGTAATATTGATGGTATGATTTTTGTCATTTTAATAGATCTAGGGGCTACTGATTCTTTTATTTCTCTAAATGCATTATCAATGATTAAACATAAAGCAACTCCTCAGTATGAATTTAGACATCTATAAATGGCATGTGGTATGAAAAGAAATGTAGGAAAGATGGTAAAGGATTGTGAGGTGGACCTGGGTGTATGTAAGACCAAGGTATCCTTGTACTCTACAACTCTAGGAGTTTATGACATTGTTATAGGAATGGATTGGTTGGAATGACATGAGGCACTCCTAGACTACAAAGACAAGATTCTACATTTCACCGATGATAATGGCCAAAGAAAATCATTAAGGGGAAAGAACCGAGGGGTGTCCCTGAGGTTCATCTCCTCCTTGCAACTAATGAAATTTAGGCGAAAGGGATGTCAATTGTTCTCAGTGGTAGCTATAAACGAAAAGAGTGACTTTGAAGACCTTGATAAGCACCCATTCCTTGTTGAATTTAAGGATGTATTTCCCGAAGAACTACCCGGGCTACCCCCAAATAGGGAAATTGATTTCACCATTGACCTTAAACCAGGCACGGAACCTATTGCAAAGGCACCCTATTGTATGTCAGCTTTAGAGCTAAAGGAATTACAGATCCAATTAAAGGAATTATTGGACTTGGGGTTCATACAACCTAGCATATCTCCATGGGGATCCCTTGTGCTTTTTGATAAGAAAAAGGATGGCTCTTGGTGACTGTGCATTGATTACCACCAATTGAATAAAGTGACGATAAAGAATCAATATCCTTTGCCAAGTATAGATGACTTATTTGATCAAATGAGGGGGGCAACTGTGTTTTCAAAGATAGATATGAGGTCGGGATATCGTCAGTTGAGAATCAAAGAAGAAGATATTTTCAAGACGACTTTTAAAACAAGATTTGGGTATTATGAATTTGTAGTTTTACCCTTTGGACTAACAAATGGCCCGGGCTTTTTCATGAGTTTGATGAACAAAATATTTCGAGATTACTTGGACAAGTTTGTATAAGTCTTTATTGATGACATTTTGATCTACTCAAGGACCCCAGAAGAGCATGACCAACACTTGAGGATAGTTCTACAATGCCTTAGAGAAAACCAATTGTACAGGAAGTTATCAAAGTGTTCCTTTTACCAAACCAAGATTCATTATCTTGGACACATTATCTCTAGGGAGGGTATCGCAGTAGACCCAGTAAAGATCGAGGCCATCATGGAATGGAAAACAACAACCAATGTTCATGAAATACGAAGTTTCATAGGTATGGCAGGGTACTATCATAGATTTGTCGAAGGGTTTTCAAAAATAGCAAACCCCATTACCGAGCTCCAAAGAAATAACAAGAAATTCATCTAGACTGAAAAATGTGAAGAGGGATTCCAAAGGTTAAAGGTGTTATTAACAACAACACCAATTTTGAAGGTCCCAGATATGGAATAAGAATTTTTGGTTTGCACTGATGCCTCCAAGGAGGGGCTGGGTTGTGTGTTGATGCAAGAAGGAAGAGTAATAGCCTATGCATCAAGGAAACTTAGAACCCACGAAGAAAACTACGCAACCCATGATCTATAAATGACAACAATAGTTTATGCACTAAAGATTTGGAGACACTACCTTCTAGGAAGGAAGTTTGATCTTAGGACTGACCATTGTGGACTACAACATATTCACTCAAGATCATTTAAATGCAAGGCAAAGATGATGGTATGGGCTAATTAGTGAATATGTTTTTAATATCACTTAAATAAAAGGAACGGTGAACAGGGTGGTTGATGCTTTAAGTAGGAGGCCGTGAATATTCTCAGTGATTCCCTTAAAGACAAATTTGAGGGAGAAACTGCTTGAGCTACAAATTAAAGACACTTGGTATCAAGAGGTTAGTAGAAGTTTGAGGGAGGATGAAATGAGGTCCCGAAATATGAAGAACACTCCCTTGATAATGATGGGCTACTACGATTTCAGGGAAGGATACAAGTACCACTGAATGAAGATATACGCCAATTAATCGTAAATGAAGCACATCAGGCAGTATACATGGCATAGCCTAGTGTTAAGAAGATGAGTGGGGACCTGGAACCACTCTTCTTTTGGAAAGGGATGAAGAATGACATTGTGAACTTGGTAGCAAGATGCTTAGAGTGTTAGCAAGTAAAATCTGAACACAGGCATCCAACAGGTTTATTGCAGCCCCATGAGATACCAAAATCTAAATGGGAGTATATCAATGGACTTCATTGTGGGACTACCAATGACCTCAAAAAGACATGATTCCATATTTGTAGTAGTGGACACGTTGACCAAAAGCACCCATTTCATACCAGTTAAGACTACATATAAGGCACCAGAAATCACCAGGGTTTTTATTAATGAGATTATGAGATTACATGGAGTGCCTAGGAAGATCATATCTGATAGGGGAGCAGTGTTTATAGGAAGATTTTGTACCAATTTCCAAGAAGCTTTGGGAACCCAGTTGAACTTCAGCACTGCTTATCACCTGGAGACAGATGGGCAGACGGAGAGGACAAATCAAATCCTTGAAGATATGCTTCGGATGTATGTGATGGACCAACAAAAGAGATGGGAGGAGTTTTTACCACTTGTGGAATTTTCTTACAATAATAGCTACAGAGTTCGATCAAGATGGTTCCATTTGAGTTCTTATAGGAAGACTTTGCAGAACACCGCTTAGTTGGGACCAACTAGAGGACCGAGTATTAATAGGACCGGAAGTGGTACAAGAGATGGAAGAACAAATGACCATGATTATGAGGAGGCTAAAGGAAGCACAAGATTGACAAAAGAACTGTGCTGATACTCATCAGGTAGACCAGAGTTATGACATGGGGGAAAGGGTGTTCCTGAGAGTAAGGCCCCAAAAAAGCTCTATAAAATTCTGAAAGGGAGAAAAATTGTCTCCACGATTTGTGGGACCTTTTGAAATCTTAGAAAGGAAAGGGCCAGTGGCATATAGGCTTGCCTTACCTCCATATTTAGCACGTATGCATGATGTGTTTCATGTTTTTGTTTTACATCATTATATTTCAGATCCTTCGCGTGTTATTGAATTGGGTCATTTGCAGGTTTCAGACAAGGGGACAGTGATGACCGAACCAGTTTGTATACTGGACCAGCAAAATTTGCAAATTAGACAACAGTTAGTGGACTAGGTCAAGGTCCAGTGGGACAATTAGAGTCCTAGTTCAACTACTTGGGAGGACACCGAGGAGATGCGTCACCGTTTTCCCTACCTATTCTAGGGACTTCGAGATGAAGTCTATTATTAAGAGGAAAATATTAGTTTTAAAACAAAAATTAAGTAAATAATTTTGGAGACCCTTAATGAGAGAGTGACACATGGGTGGGTGAATAATCAAACTATTGATTAAAAAAAAAATTAATTATGCATGACATGCCAAGTGTCACCTATGAGAACTCCTATAAAAGAAGGGGCAAGCCATGGGAGAAGGGAATTTTGGTAACCCTATTGTTGGATGGCGGAGACTATGTCAGAGCAGTGATTACGATCCTACAATGAGTTTGGTTAGGTAGAGGATTTTAGAGAGGGGACTCTTGAGCCAAGGAGTGCTCTCCTCTACTAGCTATTGCATTCCTCCATTGTACAACCCCATTGCAGCTCGGGGGTCCGTGGGGAAGGAAAGTACCCAAGGAGTAGGCTGGGAGGTTAACCGGCGGGTCATCACATTCGGTTCAAGTACATCGTCATTCACATTCGGAGGGAAAACAACAAGGGAATACAAGTAATGTTAGGGTCCCACCCTAACCCCCTTATCTATGTAATGGGAACACGTCATAGTCAAGAGTCAATAAAGCGCATATTAATAATTGTAAGTGGTTAATCTGCAATTAATAACGGAACCACAGTTAGTTGCAAATGGGCCGTAGTATTAGATAGATGGTATTAGTAATACCACAGTATTGGCCTGTGTTATTGCATGTATGAGTCATATATAAAGGATAGAGACTCCTTGCGAGGAGCATCGGGTCTTATTTTGTAATCGAGCTTTGCTCTATTGGAGGTTGCCCCCTCGAAGAGGCAAGTGAACATTACTCTCTAAATAATAAAGTCATTGCTATTCTGTGTTTTGGGTATCTTTTCTTCGCATATTCTGTGTTCTGGGTATCTTTTTTTCGGATATTCTGTATTTGGGTATCATTTGCAGGTTAAGAGCATAACAAGTGGTATCAGAGCTCTTTCCAGGGCCGGTGGGATCTCCATTTCGTAGCAAATTTTTTTTTGGCTAGAGACGTGTTCCGGCGTCTTTAAACCACGGGATCTCTCGTTGAGCGCATAAATCTACGGATTTGGGGAGGCATGCACGCAGGAAATACAAGAGGTGGTCACGTCTGTTGGACTCCCTTGTAACCCCTGTGGGTACCCCTTCGAGTAGTAGCGCATTAGACAAAACCACGCACTCACTGTCTTCCACGTACCCTCTGGGTATATCGGAAGCCCCCTAGGCTCCTTTAAAACCTTTCCATAGATAAACCGTCGGCCGTCTCGCGGCTACAGTACACCGAGAACAACGCTCGGAGAGATTATTCGCCTGTACGATAGGGTAGTCGGGTTGTACGGCTAAGGGTACGGTCGATCCTCCTTAGTTAGAGCCCTGAAACATTGG
>APFE030293923.1:0-46459 GCA_000404065.3 Pinus taeda | reverse complement strand
CTATGGGGTATAGTAATAACAATATGGGGACAATAGGGGCACAACAATATTAATAAGGGATACAACTACAATAGTAATTTGGTAATCACTAGTATTATAGGGACCTAACATCTTTGATATGTTTTACTTCCATACTCTTAACGCTTATTACTCAAAATTCATGGAGGAACATGCTCTAACTTCCTTTAAGTGTTAAACTATGGTGAATTGAGTTCTTCGGTCCTATCTTTGGATGTTTTTCTTCAAGTTTTAAATAATTATTACTCATAATTCATGCCCACGTGCTCTGACTTTTATGAACTTCAAGTTATTGAGACTTTCCTGAATGTGTTACTCTTTCATTGAAGTATATACAAGCCTCAATTTTATAAGAAGAGCTATTTGTTATCTTTATCTTTGTCACTGACTCCATAGCCCAATGTTAGCAAGTCTCCATCTTTCAACCTATAAACATATAAAATCACAAACCATAGTTAGCCATCTATCCATATCTTTAATCAATATCATTAACCCTCAAGAGAGCCCTCTCAGGCTGAGGAGGCTAAGCCTCAGCCAAAAGATTGGTTTGAAATAGTTACACTGAGATTGACTTGATGAGTAGCCTATTAGGGTCAGATTTTGTGATAACATTTTGGTGCGTCTATCGGGAGTCTGAAGATTACTCATTCCTAAATCAAGAAGCTGAACTTCTGAAGGTAGTAGGAGCTTAGGAATATTTTCGAGGCTGCAAAACTACTTTGCCGACTCCATTGTTGAAGAATTCAAATTTCATAGATTTATGGTGATTCTACTGAACTTATGAAGAATTCAGATGTGGCCATTCTTGTTTCAAGGTATGCATGTATAAATTTTTTAGAAATTCATGGTTTCCCAAATCATTTTCCCAAGGAAACATATTTTTTAAGGAATGGTCCAAAATTCAATGGAGAAGATTTGAGTTTAACTTTGAAGCATATACCATATTTTTGTGATTTTACTGAGCTTCTTAGAGTCAAACATGAGGATGTTTGCATTATGTTGTTTTATGATTCATTTCAAGGGAAATGTAAATAGTGGATTGAAAGTTTTCCTGCCAAATCTATTAAGTCATTTGCAGACTTTTGGCTTATGTTTTTGGAGGAATGGATAGACAGAATAGGGTTGGTGGAAAACTCTCCTTCAATTCAAGGTTTTAAACAATGGAATGATGATCATATTAATGAAGAAATAGATGAAAATTTTTCTTTTTCCTTATCTTCTTATCTAAAAACATTTGAGTGCAAGACAGAAGATAAAATTGAATTTTTGGATGAAGTTGCTAAGAACATTGAGAAAGACATTGAAGGTTTACAAGGTCAAATTCAATCATATAGTCTTCATGATCATGATCATTCTTTTCAAAAGCTTTCTATGGCAGAACACAAAGAGAGGGTGTTTCTTCCTTTCTCTTTTGTGATTGAGGAAGAATACATTGTTTTTTAGGATTAGTCTAAACAACTATAATGTTATGAGAATCATCAAACTAATCATGTCTTTTTTGACCCTATAGCTGATTACATGGAAAAGATTTATTGTTCAAATTTCCAGTTATATTTTCATCTTGAAGGTCAGTTACATCTCATTTTGCCTCGTTCATTTCAGTATCATGTTTTTTTTTGCTTCAATCACAGTTAAGAGATTTAAGTGTCAGATCAGATCAATGACTGGCTTCATTGGAAGTTTCATGTTCCTTGAGCTACAAATGGAGATTGCAGTTGATACAGTAGGTAGGGAGTGTGTGAATAAGTTCAAAGTTGACTGAGCATATTTTCAGTAGATACAGATTTGTTTCTTCTACAGTGATCATCAAGCTTGAGCCTGAGGTGAAGGCCATTAAATCTTGAGGAGAAGCTTGGCAAAATTTTATATTTTTATTCTAAAGGATGGCTAGCAACGCTAGAGCTACCGATTCTTAGTGTACCACTGGGGCACGCTATCCCTAGTGGAGCCACTGTTATCACCCAAAAATTCTCAAAACATCATTATGTCAATTCTTCTTTTGGTCATGATTTCAAGGAGGTCTAAAGGTCATTTTAGTCTTGATAAAAGGGTAAGTGATAGGGTTTTAAGTCTTAAAATGTCATCTTTCATTTCCAAATAAAGTCCTTTAGGTTCACTTCATGGTCAAATAGGTCAAATTTTCCATTTAGAAGTCATTCCATTAATTTTAGGGTTAAATTTTTGCAATCATCTAGGAATCCATAGTTTCGTAGCACAGCTAGTTCAAAAAAGGTGATTTGCGTTGTTAGAGTCGGCCTAGTTATCCCTCCATTAGAGATCAAAAGCTCTTTTTTGCATTTCATGTTTTAGGTGTCCCATCCGTTTGATCAGTTGCATTTCGTTAGGCATGCCATAACTCTGATGGAGCGGTTGTGTGTCACTCATTCCCCTCGTGCTTGGCACTGCTAGTTCAGGTTTATTCATTAAAATAAAGTTTTCCAAGGTCATACACAATCATGTTTTAAATTTTGAGGTTTTAGGTCTAGGGTTGAGTCATTTTTTGTCTTGCAAAGTATTAGGAGACCAGCAGGCCAGAGGGATATCTTTGATAGATCATCATTCCAATAATTTTCATTATTATACAGTTGAACTAGGACTTCTCTAAGTCGCCTTCTCATTTTTGTAAAAAATTGTCAAAATTTTCAATCCTTCGAATGTTCAAGTGCAGCCTTGGTCTCCTTTGCCAAAGTATGTTACAACTATCCCTACAAACAAAAATCAACAAAGAGCTTCAGTCCAAACCTCAGAAAAGCAAAAGCAAATCAAAAAGCATCATTGTATTAATAGACCAAAAGTGAAAGTGCCCAAACTTTACAAAGTGGGTTTTGAAGTTAATTTATTCAAATTAGATATTTTGTGGGTGTATATAAAGTGAAACAAGTCTTTTGCTTCACCACATATCATAGCAAGAGCATTGTCAAGATTGGAGGGCGAAAAAACCAAGTTTCAAACCCTAGAGGCAGAGTGAAGGTGCGCTCTACGTATAGGATTGGTGCGCTATGCACTGGGTGGTGCGCTATGCATTGGGTGCGCACATCCTGTGTAAATTTACACAGGCGCTACGCACAGGGAGGTGCGCTACGCATACAACTGGCGTGCTACGCATCCATTCCAGCGCTATGTTTTATGCCTAAAACTTATCAAATCACCCTGGAAACTACAAGTAGGTGTCTTCTTTGACTCAAGCATCAAGTTGAATAGTGTTTAATGTGTGTTTGAAGAAGCGCAAGTAGTGTTGGGTTTAAGAAAATAATCAAACCCTAGGCCCTTATTGAAACTTTGTATAGGGTATTAAAAGACATTGGAGACAACAGCACTTCATACCGCAACATTTTTGTGATTATTTTTATGCCAAAAAATACCAAACAAAATATCCATTATGGCAGAATGTTTATGATGCTTCAACTGGGTTTTTGAAGATACATTGAAATTGGAATTTCATTACACATACAACATACACATTGGAGTCCTCCTATTGCACCTATTTTGTTCTCAAAACCATGTCAGATACAGAGTCATCTTATGAGCAAGAAAATGAAAGTGATTCCACCACAGAGGGAAATGTGCCACAAAGACCTCATAAAGGTGGCAAAGGTGGTAAACATCTCAAAGAAGAACCCACTTCTATGGTACAATTTCAGGCTTGCCCACTTGCCATGGATTGCTTTTGCCACTAGTCATGCTATCATTTTTGTGAGCTAATTTCACAGTTTCAGCATCATCATGAATTAGCTCGCTTGTTTGTTCTCCATTTACATGATGACCATGTGAACCTTGCTGGAGTTAATTTCATTTTGTCACCAGAAACCATTGCAGAGGCCATGGGAATTCCAAATATCGGGGAGAAATGGAATAAGCATCAGCAACTAGAGAAATGATATTATGAGCCATATATTAAACCAGGATATATAAGGCACTTGAGTAGAGTTTTTCCTTTCCACTACCTGAATGATCGGTTTGCACCTTTGATGAAACTTATCATCCGATATTTCAGTTGTGAGGGCAGATTCTCACGTCTTTATGCATATCATGTCCGTTTGTTGATGCATTTTACACGGGTGCGTCTGATGAACATCCCATATTTTATGTTTCGCAACATAGAGAGGATGGTGCCTTTAGTGCAAAGAAGAGCCCAGCACAGCAGCACAGGAGCATATACCATTATGCATTGATCAAAATCGTGGTGATTCATCAGCTGACACAACAGGGCATTACATGGGAGGATTTTATTGGTCGTGACCTTTTCACAGCGCCTCAGCCACCACCAGAGTTGGCTCATGATGAGGGAGGGCCTTCACAACAGCTTGACATTCCCGGTACCGAGCATGTTGATGCTCCGGTATATGTGACATATCAGAAAGGCCACAGGGCCTTATTTGCAGCCGCACGACGAGTACTATCTCCACCCGGGGTGGAAGGGGTCTCGTTGACACCATCAGTAGAGCGAGTATTATCTCCACATCATGTGGAAGGGGTCTCGCTTCCGTCTACAGCATAGGTACAGATTCAGGACAGGGGCAAGAGACCCATGGTTGACGAGGGTCCTTTAAGAGGCCAGGACACAGATATCATTGATGTTGATGCTAGCTCTCCTAGTTCCGAGCTAAAGGAGATCATCCAAGAGAAAATGGCCGAGAATGAGTTGCTGCAAAAGAAATTGCAGATGGCTAAATGGGTGATCAACTACTTAGAGCAGTGCAACAAGTAGTTGGAAGATGAGCATGAACTTTATGAGCTGTGGAAGATCCGCGAAGGAGACCCAGTGATTTGACACCTATTGATAGGGAATCAATGCTCATCCGGGTCAACACTCATTTGGATAAGTTGTTGGCGAAGGAAAATAGGGACAAGGACATGCTTCGTCACATGAAGACTCACTATTGGGCTCGCATGCATGTTTTCAAAGCGAGAATCAAGGTCCTCAAAAGGCGTTTGAGCAAAGCACAAAAACAACGCAAAATGCCTAATCCGCTTCGAGTTTTGGACGAGGCTTCACTAGTTGAGCATGATACATGATGGAGGGTCTTCACTCCAATTTTGGGCACATTTGGAGAAAATTTTGTCATTTCAAAATTTTTGGCTTGAGAAACAGGTTTTTGGGTTCTATGTGTAGCGCGCAGCGCACTACCCTGAAGATTGGGAGGTCCAATTGACAAATGGCTTGTATTTTTGGATTTTTCATGAAGAAATACACTTTTACAGCTACTTCCAAGGCATTTCATCAAGCTCTGGATGGTCAAAATGTCCAAAAATATCATGAAAACCACCTTGCTGCCACCTTTTCCAACTGCAGGAAGTACCTCTGGGAGAATTCCGTTTTGAGGGGGTAAATGAGCTCCAAATTGGAAAATTCCACTTGGGTTGGCAATTAGACATCCAGGCCTTTCAAACGAGCTATCATGAGCTCAATTTGGATGTCGTGAAGTGCTCCAAAAACAGGCTCAAAGGGGCGCTATGCATAGGGATCAGGGGCGCTACGCATACAGTTTTTGGCCCAGATTTTCACCTTCAGCTCAGGAATTCGGCTAGTTTCCACCAGTTTCACTCTTTGATGTAATTTTTCACCCAATATGATGTAATTTGATGTATGTAAGGTAACATGGCACTTATCTACATTCTTCTAGATGATTCATTCACAAATTAGCAAGAAATAAATGTAATGAATCAGTTTCCTTCTTTTTAGAGGCAGGTTGTTTGGTCATCTAGATTCTTGCTCTATGTTTAGAATTTGTTCAAACTGCTCCTAGAAGGAGGAGCTCGACCCCTAAAGGTTAGGGAATGAGGATAGCTTGGTCTATATATGTAAGTTTTCATTCAAGTAGCAGAGGTTGGACTCTTGGGATAGTTTTGAGACTATATTGTACATATCTTATCAGCATTTTTGGCAAAGGAAAGACCAGGGTTTTGCAGCACTATTTGGGATCCATGTGGTTTTATGTGTTGATGGTGTGTCTCTCTCAGTAATTTTAAGTTGTATGTGTGAACCATTATCTCTATTAAATCTTTTGTTATTAAACAAATGAAGTGTTAAGGTAGAATCCATGAAATTGCTATGGTCTGCCTTTAAATTTGTTTAATCTTCTATGTTTTCTTCAGTTTAAGGAGAATCCTTGAGACCCCTTGCTCTCCTTAGCCCCTCACCAGTCTGATCTACCCATCTCACTTGCCTTAAGGCATCAAAACAATCGTCTATCTTGCCCCAAGTAGACCTCTGCAAAAACTGTGCCTCATCCCCGCACCCAAAATTGCCTCTCCCTTGAACTCAACAAAACCTTTAAAAATCAATTATAAACTCTTTATACTTAATACCTAGCCTAAAATCAGTCATCAATTCGATCATCTTGAGCCTTTTCGATTACCTTTTGCCGAGTTTGACCCGGAGAGAGCCCTCTCCTGTCCTCGTAGGGCTAGCTACAGGGCTGAGCGTGGTTTGATGTGGCCTTGAGTCTTGCCTTATTTCAGCCTAAGGCAGATTTGAGCGCTAAAATAGTGGCGACCATACTGGGGAGAAATCTCAAATGGTCTGCTTGTTGATGAGTTTGTTTCACAAGTCTTAGATGGAGTCTGAAGTCACGCAAGGTAGCTTTCGAAACGCTCTTGCTATGCATAAGCAGAAGTAGATAAATGCTGCTTCAGTCGATCTCCAGTTAGCTTGCGAAACTTTGATTTGCAGATCACCCCAGTACCTTTGATCGTTCTAGACCTTTGGATGATCGAGTCTAGCAAACAATTGGCTGAATTACTTTCATTCTTTTGATCTCCTGATAAATAACTGGCTTCAAAAAGACATACAAGAGCTAATCCAGATCCGAATCCACCTCCTATTTATGAAAATCCAAATTTGATCCTGTGATGGGAACTAGTTATCCTCAGGCATCCTCCAAGCTACAAACCTGATCAATAGTAGTAACCATGTGTAGAAAACACCTTTCCATCCTCCTGGGCTTCACGAAAATCCTCCAAGAATTCGTGGCAAAGGTACGTTGCCCAATTGAATTGGACCAAGGAAAATTTTACGGATGAAAATTATTTTAAAGTTTAGAACCCTTGGTGAATCTCACTACAATTAGACATAATTGAACAATTATGTTCACTAGATGTTCCCACATCAAAATCATCTATTTCTCCAGATCTCCAAAAAGTCTTGGACAATCATTCCAAGGCATTTGAGACTCCCAAAGGCCTCCCACCTATTCTTGATCATGATGATGATTATCATTTGATTCCAGGGAGTGTTCCTCCAAACATCAGGCTGTACAGATATCCCTATGCCCAAAAGAGTGAAATTGAACATATGGTTGCAGAAATGCTAGTGGCTGGTATAATTCAACCTAGTCAAAGTTCTTTCTCTACTCTAGTAGTATTGGTAAACAAGAAGGATGGATCATGGAGCATGTGTCCGGATTATAGGGAGCTCAACAAGCTCAGTATTAAAGATAAATTTCCCATTCCTATCATTGATGAATTATTGGATGAATTGCATGGATCAATTTACTTCACCAAGTTTGGTCTCCATTCAGGATATCATCAAATCAGAATGAAGACTGAAGACATTCTGAAAATAGCATTTAGAACTCATGAGGGTCATTATGAATTTTTGGTCATGCCTTTTGGCCTTACCAATGCACCTTCTACATTTCAAGGTTTGATGAATTCCATTTTCGAACCCTTCCTTAGAAAATTTGTGTTAGTATTTTTTGATGATATACTAATCTACAGCAAGTCTTGGAAGGATCATGTTGAACATGTTGACAGGGTGCTACAACTATTGAGGAGAAACAATTATATGCAAAAAGATCCAAATGTTTCTTTAGAGTACAAGAAGAGGTGGAATATCTGGGTCATATTGTATCTCATGAAGGAGTTAAGGTAGAGCCTAGCAAAATTAAATCCATTAAGGAATGGAAAATTCCCACATCCATAAAGCATCTGCGAGGATTTCTCAGGTTGACAGGGTATTGTCACAAGTTTGTTAAGAATTATGGGAGAATGGTAGCACCTCTAACAACATTATTGAAGAAAGATGCATTTTCATGGACTCCAGAAGCAACAAAGGCATTCGAACATCTTAAAGAGGCAATGCCAAGCACCGGCCTTAGCTACACCAGACTTCACAAAAACCTTTATTGTGGAATGTGATGCTTCAGGAAATGGAATTGGTGTTGTTTTAATGCAAGATGAAAGACCCATTGCTTTTGAAATTCATCCAATCAAGGGAATTTTTTTTACAAAAAGCTATTTATGAGAAGGAAATGTTGGCAATGCTACATGCACTTAAGAGATGGCGACCCTACCTAATGGGAAGACACTTCAAGGTAAAAAGGGATCATGATAGCCTTAAATACTTTTTAGAATAGAGATTATCCTCTGAAGAGCAACAAAAGTGGGTCACAAAGATGTTGGGTTATGACTTTGAAATCATCTACAAAAAAGGGAAGCAAAATGTGGTGGCAGATGCACTCTCAAGAAAGGATGAGGATGTGGAAGCATTGTTGTGTGCCATTTCTATTATCCAACCAGATTGGATAAACAAAGCAAGGGAGGAATGGAAGAATGATGAAGAAGTGTGGGCACTTATTCGAAAGTTACAACAAGATTCCAGTACATCCGATACATTTATCTAGAAAAATGATTCGTTATGGTACAAAGATCGCTTATACCTCTGTAAGAATTCTCAAATTAAATAAAAGATTCTTATGGAATTGCACACTTCTCCCTTAGGAGGGCACTCGGGATTTTTAAAAACTTACCACGGGATTAAGAAGGAATTTTTTTGGGATGGCCTTAAATCGAATATTCAAAAGTTTGTGGTGAAATGTTTGGTTTGCCAATAACATAAAGTTGAAACAATTAAGACCCTAGGTCTATTAACAACATTATCCATTCCAAGCCAACGTTGGGAGGAGGTTTCAATGGATTTTATCATAGGTTTACCCAAGTATGAGGGAAAGAGTGTCATCATGGTGGTAGTTGATAGACTTACCAAGTATGCACACTTTTGTGCATTATCACATCCATTTAAAGCCAGTACAGTTTCTACTACATTTATGGAAACAATTCAAATGCTATGTGGAAACCCAAAGATTGTTGTAAGTGACAGAGAACCCATTTTCACTAGAAATTTTTGGACAGAATTATTTTCTTGTCTCGATACTGAGTTAGCTCATAGCTCATCTTATCATCCTCAATATGATGGGTAGACTGAGATAGTAAACAAATGTTTGGAAGGATATCTTTGTTGCTTTGTATCTGATATACAGACACAATGGGTCAAATGGTTGCCCCTGGCTGAATGGTAGTATAACACTTCCATACAACAACAAAAATGACCCCATTTATGGCACTTTATGGGTATCAGCCACCATCCATCACATCATATTTAAGAGAAAATCTAAGGTTCAAGCAGTGGAACATCACATCGAACATCAACAACAAGTCCTCCAACTCTTAAAGGATAACCTCGTGTTGGCACAGAATAGAATGAAACAACAGGCAAATCAACATCGCAGTGAAAGAAGTTTTGATGTAGGTGATTGGTATTCCTACGGCTACAACCATATAAGAAAATGTCCCTCAAGCAAGCTAAGAAGGATAATAAATTATCACCAAAGTATTATGGTCCATACAAGGTGTTGCAAAAGATTGGTACTATGGCATACAAATTGGAGCTTCCTGCAGCTTCTCGAGTGCACCCAGTTTTCCATGTTTCATGTTTAAAGAAGTTTATAGGCGACAAGCTCCCAGTTCAAACAATATTGCCAAAACTTGACGAGGAAGGAAAAATTATATTGGAACTGGAAGCAGTCACATAAACAAGAACTTGACAACTATGAAATAGATCAATTTCAGAGTATCTCATCAAGTGGAAGAACTTATCTGCTAAATATTCCACATGGGAGGATGAGAATTTTATATAGAAGCATCCAAAACTACTCAAGCGTTGAGGACAACACTTTTTTGAAGGAGGGGGGCATGTTAGGTCCATATAATACTAGTGATTACCCCATTACTATTGTAGTTTTATCCCTTATTAATATTGTTGTGCCCCTATTGTCCCCATATTGGTATTACTGTGCCCCATAGAATCCCTCTATTGTTATTTTTGTGCCTTTATATTATTATTGTTAGGTCGGCTGGGTTATATTGTGACTCCTTAGACTCCTATATATAGAAAGGAGTTTTTGTCATTTGAATCAACCAAGAATTGTTCATTTGTGTAATGTAAAGGAGGTTTCCCCCTCGAAGAGGCTGAATTCTAAGGCATTGATCTATCTTTTCTATCTTTTTGTGAGCTGGTTTCATAACATAAGACATAATTCAAATGCCTCATATGCTCTTCTTTAGACCTACTGTAAACTAATATATCGTCCAGATATACTATTTCAGATTTACTAATGAAATCTTTAAAAACTTCATTCATGAGTCTCATAAATGTACTTGGTGCATTTGACAACCCAAAAGACATTACTCTCCACTCATACAATCCCTCATTAGTCTTAAAAGCGGTTTTCCACTCATCCCCTTCTCTTATTCTTATCTGATGATACCCACTTTTAAGATCTAGTTTTGAAAAATAGTTTGCTCCACTCAAGCAATCCATTAAATCTTCAATTGTAGGCAAAGGAAATTTGTACCTGATTGTGATTTTATTGATGGCTCTTGAATCTGTATACATTCTCCAGCCTCCATATTTCTTTGGACTCAGCACTGTTGGTACTGTGCAAGGACTCAAGCTTTCTCTGATCTGCCCTTTGTCAAGCAATTCTTGCACCTGCTTCCTAACTTCTTCATTTTCTGTAGGATTCATTCTGTAATCTGCTTTTTTAGGTAGACTTGCTCCAGGAATCAAATCTATATGATGTCTAATCCTTCTAATGGGTGGCAACTCATTTGGAAAATCATCAACAATAATATCACAATATTTTTCCAACATTTCTTGAATTTCAATGGGTAAATCAGAAATTTTAGTAGAAGTCATTATTACCTTGGGCTTGCAAATCACAACAAAATTGATCTCATTCTCTTCAATATGCTTCAAATATTCCTTTCCTCCTAATAACAGAGTTTTTGGATTAGTCTTCTTTCTTGGTTCATCTTCTTCTTGCAGAGGCAGTGACTTATGATTTACACCATCCTTTCCAAACTTGTAGGTGTTTCTTTTTCGATCATGCATGGCTCTTCTATCATATTTCCAAGTTCTTCCAAGGAATATGTGACACACATCCATTGGCATCACATCACAAACATTTTTATCTTTATACTTGCCCACCTGAAATTCCACTTCACACTGTTCATTTACTAACAATTGATGTCCGTTTTGCAACCATGACACCTTGTAAGGTGTTGGATGTTTCATTGTTTTCAGCTTCAATTTCTCCACCACTTCTCTAGAGACCAAATTATCAGTGCTGCCATTATCAATGATCATCTGGAAACATTTCCCTTGGACTTTACACACTGTCCTAAATAAAGTCTTTCTTTGTGATGGTTCAACTATCTCCTTTGCTGGCTTGAGCAAAACTTTATTAACTACCAAAGATTCTCCTCTCTCTGGTATATTTTCTTCTTCTATCACTACTGTTGATGTTGCTTCTCCCTCAGCTTGAGCAACATTCTCTGGGCACTCAAAAGCTTTGTGTCCCAGTTTGTTACATCTGTAACATCTTATTTCTCAGCCTCCTCTTCCTCTAAAAAAACTCCCTCTGCCTCTTGCATCACCTCTTGTGGGTGCATGCTGGGTTGAGCTACTGCTAGCCCCATCTTTAGGTGTTGTAGATATTTCTCTACCACCTTGACTTCTCCTTCCTTGGAAAGTACCTCTCCCTCTGGCAAACTGCTTCCTCATGAGTTTTTCTTCAGCTTTCAGTGCTATCTGATAAGCTTCCTCTACTGTTTTAGGAGACAATAGACTGATCTCATCTTGAATTTCCATCCTAAGGCCATTCACATATATAGCCACCTTCTCATTTGTATCCTGGGCTTCTCCAGCTCTTATGCTTACCTTGTAGAATTCGTTTGTGTACTCTTTCACTGTCAAATACCTCTGTCTAAGATTCTGCATTTGTCTGAACAAGGTTTGTTGATAATTACTTGGCAGAAACTTACCTCTTAACTTTGATACCATCCTGCTCCAATTCTTGATTGGTTTGTTGCCAAGTCTCTTCCTTTCTGCCTTCACAACATCCCACCAAAGTGCTGCATGGCCTTTTAGCTTGGTGACAACAAACTTCACTTTCTTCTTATCTTCTATTTCTTCATAGTTGAAGAATTTCTCCATGCCATTAATCCAGTCTATTAATTCTTCTGGATTCAGTCCTCCTTCATATATTGGAACCTTGGTCTTTGGCCTAGCTATGGCTCTCAATACTGACTGAAAGAACCTCATCTCAAGAGTAACTACTACAACTTCCTCCTCTACAGCTTCAACCTCAGGCTCACTAACATCTCTGTCATTTATGTTTCCGCCTATTGTTAATGCATCCAATCTAGCTTGCATCTGTTGCAAAACTTCCATTACTTCATCATTTGCAACAGGTCGTCCTCTTCCACCACGTCCACGTCCTCATCCTCTTCCAACTCTAAAATCCATATTAACTTTCCTTCTCCTGCTTCTGAGATTTAATTCAGTATCAAAAGGGGGCTATGGTACCACTAATGGTGGCTTGGGTGCAGACGATATGGACAAACTCTCAAATTTGGCTAAAATTTCTTCAATATATGGCCAAATTCTGTCTTCTCCACTTATTAGCATATCAGTCAGTTATAGTTAAACTGACAACATCATGGTTTTCCTCTAGAACAACAATTCTTGTTATCAACCACAATTTATAAACAGAACCTTTTGTTCCTATCAAAACTGTAATTCCAAAGGAACTACACAAAACACTATCGGCCCTTTAAAAATGAGGAAATTGCATTTTCCACGCAAAATACACAATCGCGGGGATTTTGTTCCAAAGGAACAAAATACACTATTGACGCTTTGTATCACTGTCACGGCTTATAAATAGTCTTCGTGTTAATTCCAAAGAATTAACACTATCGGCGCTTTAAAATTCAAAGAATTTCATATTATGCCAATAACACTATCAACGTTTTAAAATGGACCTTCTAACTCTCTTCCTCCGATGCGATAATATGTGGCTATTGACGATTTCAAAAGACCACACAATAGACTCGTCCCACTTCAACTGTGCGATGCGACAACCCTTGTAGACTTGAAAACTTATCCAACCCGCTATATGATATTTCAAGTCCAGACTTATCGAGGTTTCAGACTTCGGCGATTCCACAGGTTTATTTTTCTCCACTTATGACTCTGCGATGCGATATAGGGTTCGGACCCAATGAGGGTGTAAACCAGACTTAATAATATTTAAGGTCCAGAAACTCATTCCGGACTAAGTATTTCATTATTTCTCTGTGGAAACAGGATTTTGGCCACAGAATTATATAAGGCAATTAAAGAAGCCTGAGCTCGACAGTATGAAGGAAAACACAATCTAAGGGCTTTAACCAAGATATAAATTTGGAATAAGGTAAATTCATCGATATTTAGGCTCAGAAAAAAGGACATTAAAACAGATACACGCATCTAATTAGCATTCAACAGAGAACCATATAATCAGATACAGAGAGAGGTGTTTCTTTAGATAATAATGCTTCCAGCCGACCCTCTCTATGACTCTCCTGTCATTTTATTTATAATCAATAGATAAAGCCTTCTCGGCCATTATCCTTTACAAAAGCATGCTTTTACATAGAGTGATTTAAAGCGTAAATCTTTGTTACAGCTTATCCATAAGCGATTTTAGCATGATTTATTCTTAATTCTATTCTTATCTTGAACTAGGAAAGCATGAAAATTGCGGGCTAAAGGACCCCACTCCTTTGCCTGTAGATTTTTTTTGGATTTTTTGGAATAACTTTGAATCTTTTCCCTCCAAGTCACATGCTCTTGCATCAATTAACCCCAGATTACAACATAATTGTAGTTCCCTTGACTGGATCTACAAAATACCATGGGAAAAAAACCATCATGCCCAACACCATGTGTGAAAACCAAGCACAAAACCATAGGTAGGTCTGCCAACCTAATATTGGGTCCAATTTTTTTCCCTGGGGTGCTGCCTCGAACCTCATAGCGAGGGCTACCACCCCCCTCAAACTACCGGGGGGGGGGGTTGTCGCCCCGCCTATAACCCCCCCGGGCGCCCAACGCAACGAAGGGAGGGCTAGCCACCCCCCCAACCCCCTGGCTTCACTAATGGGGCTAGTCGTGGAAAGAATATAACGCACACCCAACAGAAATCCATGCCACCATCAACAATGCAAACAAAATACACGCATGCATATGCCATGCATGCCAAAACTAGCTAGGAAATCATACCTGTAATCTGTTACCTACAAGTATTCCTGCTGAAGCTTCCTGATCCAACCTTTCCTTTCTTGATCCTTTCTTCCTTTTCCTTCCTTTTCTTTCCTTGCTTTCCTTCTATTCTTGGTGTCTTCTCCTCTCTGAGACTAATTCCAAAACTGAATTGACAAAAGACTACTCAACACTTTAGACTTATTCTTCTTGCTCATCCAAGATATCATGGTAGATCCAAGACTGAAACAACATCCAAACATACTCTTCCTATCGAAAATGTTTCTTGCCTATTCAACATCAGTGTATCCATGAAGTTGAACATCTTGGGTAGAATATCTCAGACCAAGTGTGAGCATCCCATGCAAATATCTCAAAATGTGTGTGGAAGCGATCGAATGTGCATGGATAGGCTTGGTCATGAATTGAATCAACGTGTTCACTGCATAACATATGTCCGGACGAGTGTTTACTAAGAACATTAGAGCCCCAATCAATTGTCTATACTCAGATGGATTCGCCAAATCGGGTCTTGCAGCTTCTCGACATAACTTCTTGAAATTTCCATTGGTTTGGGAAAGGACTTGCATTCTGTCATTCCAAATCTCTCCAACATATTCATGACATATTTTCCTTATGAAAGGAAAATCTCACTCGGCCTTTGCCACACCTCAAGGCCTAGAAAATAATGCATGATCCCAGGGTCCTTCATCTCGAATTAAGAGGGTAACTCCCTCTTACACTCGATCATTAGGGCCTCACTACCTATCAAGAATAGATCGTCAACATTTAAAACCAAAGTCAATGACATACCTTAGATTAACTTGAATTAGAGGTTGGGATCGACATTGCTTCTTGTGAATCCCAACTTCACCAAATAACTATCTATGTGGGTGTACCTTACTCTGGGGGCTTGCTTGAAACCATATAGTGCCTTCTTCAACCTACAAACATATGTCTTTCAATCCTCTAATTCAAATACCTGTTGCTGCTCAATGTACACTTCTTCTTGTATCATGCCATGGAGGAAGGTTGTCTTCATGTCCATATGATGTAGGGTCCATCCTTGACTTGCAACACCAACAACTATCAAACGAATGGTTGTATATTGAGCCACATGTGCAAATATGTCATCATAATATTCTCCCCCTTTTTGGGAGAATCCTCGGGCCACGAACTTTTCTTTATATTTCTCAATGCTACCATCAACTCCATGTTTAGTCTTGAATAACCACTTTAAAGTCACCACAGATTTTCCCTTTGGTCTCTACACAACATCCCAGATGCCATTCTTCATGACTAATTCATATTCTTTGGCCATAACATCTTTCTAGACTTTCTCTTTCACAACTTCCTCAAAGGTGGGCGGTTCGACTTGAATCATATTGCTCATGGCTACAACATATCCCTGGTATCTGTATGGTTTCTTCCTTTCTCAAAATGGTCTTCGAATGGAAACTCGTTTCTCATCATCTTGTAATGTGTCATAGAGCCAAAGTGGCCTCTTCTAGGCAAGACGATCACATGGAGGAGGATCTAAAGGATCCATGGGATCTATGGGATGATCAACAATATCTATCTTGGATTCATGCATCGAGGGACCATCTAAAATATCCATGTCATCATTCTTATTTTTAGGAGGAGGAGGAGGAGGAAGGTCCCTTGTTTTCCCAAAGGGAACATCTTCATCAAACATTACATCCCTGCTAATCTCAACTGTACTTCGACTCCTAACATATATTCTAAATGCCTTATAATTTTCACAATATCCAACAAACGTACCTTTTATTGCCATGGCTTCTAGCTTGTTTCTTTTGTCCTTCGACACATGGAAATATATGGGACAACCAAATATACAAATATGGCTACATCGGGCTTGAAACCTATGAATACTCCTTCGGGGATCTTGTTGTCCAATGCTTGATGAGGCACCTTGTTTTGAACATATACGTCAACATTTGTAGCTTATCCCCAAAGGAATTTTGGCAAATTTTGATCGTGGAGCATGGCACGGGTGGATTCTACAATAGACTAGTTATTTCTTTTAGCTAATTCATTTTGTTTGGTAGTGTAGGGCACAATCGTCTCCTTCTTGATACCTTCCTTCTTGCAAAAATTGATGAACTCATTTGAAATGTACTCTCCACCATTGTCAGACCTAAATATCTTGATTTTCTTCCTTGTTTGATTTTCAACCAAATATTTGAACTCCTTGAACATTTCAAAAGCTTCATCCTTGTGCTTCAAATAATATATCCATGTCTTTCTTGATAATTCATCAATGAAGGTGATGTTGTAGAGACGACAACCAATAGAATGCACATGCATTGCACCACATGTGTCAGAATGAATGAGATGGAGGGTGTCATTTTTCTTATTTTCGCTAGAGGGGAATGGTCCCCTTGTCTTCTTTCCACTGGCACAACCTGGACATAATCCATCATGTTGGGCTTGAACATTAGGAATACTAAAAACCAATTTCTTCAATTTTAAAAGAGCATCATAATGTAAATGGGCCAATCTTCGGTGCCATAACTTTCTTAGACGATTTGTATCAAGGATCAATGATAGAAGAGGTCTTCCAATAACCCAACAAAGTCCTTCAAAACTTGATCCCATTGTGAACGCATCTATCATAGGTGATCCAATAGGCCAAGTAAGAACCTTTCCAGTGATGAAGGAAACCCTCATCCCTTTGTCTTCCAAAGTAGACATTGATACCAAATTCTTCTTCAATCCTGGCACATACATCACATAATGGAGCACAATAGACTCCCAAGACTCCAAATGGAATTTGACAGACCCAAAGCCTTTCACAGGATGAGTGGAATTGTCTCCAAGAGTAATTTTCGAATTTGACTCCATCTCTACCAAATTAGAGAGAATTTATTAAACCTAGAGAAATGATGAGTGACCCCATTATCAACCAACTAGCTATCCCACGAATCCAAAGGAGAGGAACTAGTAAGGGAATAAATAAGATGATATTCAGATTGATTGCCAACATTACTTTCATATCTGGAGTATCTTGACTTATTTTTAGGTTGACGATCTTCTTCATGCATGGTCACTTGGAGCGTGTTTTCTTCTTCTTTCATATCTTCCATTGCGATCATTCCTCCATTCATCTTTTCTTCTTTGAACATCAAATATGTTTTTGTTGCTTCTAATGTTGTAGTGTGGACCATTGTTCTTCTCGAGGAAATCTAGAGAATAGTGGGCTCTCTTATGACAATTAAAGCATTCAATGTGTAACGATTCCTTGGATCTTCCAAACCTTATATTTGAATTCTGAAGGGGAGATTTTATTGAATTTCATGGACCTCCTTTTATTTTCTTTTTCTTCTTGTCATGAGTGATGAATGCAACGAGTTCTCCTTATTCATGCTTTTGTATCCTACCTCTAGAAACCATCCTTGATTCTTCTTAAGTGAGATTTCCAACAATCTGATCAAATGACGGTAAGGCATTGTTGTTGCTTATGGTAGTAATGAAATTTTCCCAAATGGGAGGGAGACCTCCAAGTGTTACAATCACCAATTCCCTATTAGGCACAGTCTCCCCAACTCTTTGCAATTGATCTCTAAGACAAGATATCCTCATAATGTAGGATTGCACAGACTCTCTCTTATTCATCTTCATGTCTTTGATTTTATCTTTCAAGGAAATGATTTCATTCAAATTGTTGATTTCATACATGCCAACTATCTTATCATACATGTCCTTAGATTTTCTCAAATTTCCAACATATGCAAGTAAATTATCTTGTAGACCATCAACTATAATTTTCTTTGCTTTTAATTCACCTTTCTTGTGCTTTTTCTTTGCATCAATGGAAGCATTTTTTGGAGGGTCATGTACTTTTATTTTAATGTATTCCAAAACATCATTGTTATCAACTATGATCTCCAACTTGATATTCGATGCAACAAAGTTAGATGAATCACCCAATTTCTCATGTTCCTTAAAAAAAGAGGAAGACATCTTGACTTAATTAGATAGGCCTCTTCTACTTTTCAAAGATGATTTATTCTATGTTTATCTCCTTTTGGGCTTGTCCTTTCACCTTAGCTCTGGTACCATGTTGATTTTCACATTTCTCTATGTCGTTTCAATTACTTTTAGCCCAATTCACTTCTTCAATTAGCAATATTTTCAATAACAATTAATCTTTCCAATCATCAACATAATTTGATGATAGAATAGTAATTGCAATGATAACAAAGACAATCAATACATCAACAAGAGAAAACAGGTTTGGTCAAAGACCATGGGAAAGCCCCACAAGGAGGAAAACCCTTTAAAACTTACCATCTATTATTTTTTCATACAATGGTTCAGCAGAGAGTACAATGAGCCCAATACAAGATCATACAGTAAAATAGCGCAATAACATTCAGAAATATGTTCCAAGATTTTATATATATCAGAGAGAACTTTTCTGATCTGCGGTCAACTGCGGTTAGATGTCAAATTTATCCCTAGAGCCCAATCGCATGGAGGAAGAGTCGTGCATGTGGCTGAGACCCTCTAACCACACCCTTGAGCATACTAGCATACTGGTATAGCTGAAAATTTCCTTTGATGAGCCAGCGTCTGAGAACCAAAACCCTAGAACACATGCGGGCTTCAGAGCCATATTTTCGAACTTGTGCGAACCACTTTCCTCAACATTTCCTTAGACCTATGCAAACCAAACAATGAAGAAGAGAAAAATAACATGCTTGGTGATGTCCAAATGAGCTTGAGGTCATTTATATTTATAGGCTTCCAAGGGTGACCAATTTCCTGTTAAGGACGACCTACCTAAATGTACATATGTGGTTTTTCTTCACAAGTGCTCTTTCCCTTGTCCGAATTTGGTGCTTCAATAGTTAAAATTGGTCCTCTCGAAAAGAGGAATATAGTCCCAAGATTGAAATTTGTCAATGAGTTACCAAATTAATAGAGAGGAGGTTTTGGAAAGTAACATAAAGGTAGAATATATTGGGACAAAGGAGAAAATAGTTGGCATCTTCATTAAACCTTTACAACATGAGATGTTTGAGTATCTTTTAAAAAAAATAGGATTATCCCAAGTTCACTTTGAAATACTTTTTATTCAACCAAGTAAACAAGGGGAGCAGAGGCAGGTTACAGGTTCATACTAATAGGTAGATTATTAGAGGGAGTCACCCTTTGTCATTGATGTAAAAGGGGGAGAGAAGATAGGAAAGGGAGATCTGAGGCATGGAGTCAGGGGATAAGTGATCACAATGTGAGTATGTGTGTTTCCATCAATGACAAAGGGGGATATTTTTGAATTGTGGTTGTCATTAATGTCAACCCAAGCAACACCAGAATATTTCCCACCTTTTGTCGACCAAATTCACATTGAAAATCATATTCTTTTGAGTCTAAATCATCTTTGTTGAACTCTCCTCATCAATATGATTTTGATGGTATGTGGCATGCCATGGGAGCCTTCATGGTCTGAGAATTATGCTTGTTTGAGGATGAACCCCCCAACTTGTGGGCATAAACCCCAATGGATGATGATGTGGCAACTCCTCTTTGGTCAAGTCAAATGGTCAAGGAATGTGGTTCTTATCCATCAATTAAAATGGAAAAAGCTTAATTGTGAATAATTGTTTTCTAAAATATCAAGGGCGTGTGAGGGTTTTTGGCTTTAAAATTCAATTGAAGTTTAAAATCTTCAAAGCCTCAAAATATTTTTCCCTTCGTTATTTTTAATTTCAAATGTGAATCTCCCTCCAAAATAGCAGATTTGATTAGCCATTATGAGCCCTTTCAAAAAATATAAAAGGAAAATAGATCTCATATCCTAAGGCATGCATTTAACGTATAATATGTGTTTGATCTAAGCTCTAAAACATTCAAACATAAGGAGAAGACAATTATCAACTGAGAGGTATGGTTTCTTCTTGTGCAAATACGATATGTGAAACAACAAGTTTTTGGGTTTATGATGTATATCTATGGGATTCGTTGGGGTGATTTGCAGGAGTCTAAAGATAAATTCATTTGAATACCTGAAGAGACTTTGTGACCTCTTTATTTTGCACTTTTCGGCCCTCCTTAAGGCATATTTCTTAGCATAATGTGACCGAATTTATTTGATTTGATTAGGGCTCCCAAGAGTCCATGTGACTATCAATTTGAAGCACAAATGAGAATTTTCTAGGCTATTATTCTTGAATTTTTTCTCTGTGCACAGAGTTACATCCTTGCGGCTCCTTACAACAACAAGGACATTCAGAAGCAGGATTAAATATCTAAGGAAATAACCTAATTTCTCAATTTATGCGGTAGTTTTCTAAGCTCTTAAATCGATGATTTTATGGTTTGGTTTGGCCTACATTAGGGCATAATTATGTGTCAAGTTTGAAAGAATTAAAGCCCATGGTATTGAATTTATGATTACTAAGGTACTCTATGATTATACTCAGGTCTAGATTCTAAATATAAGATCAATTTGTCTTTATTTCTATGCGGTCTTGATCTATTGCAAAAGGCCAATGAAGAAGTTTTATTAGCAACCTCATCAAGCTTCAATGTATATCCTGTGAAGGAAATATCTTAGGGTTTTGATCTATTCCTATGACTCATAAGAAGGTTGTTTCATGCTGAAAAGATGGATAGAATTAGAGGTTTATAATTGGTATTCTCAAGGCCTCCCTTGAAGATTGAGAAAAAGGGATTGAAGATAACTTTAGAATAGTGCAATCTCTCCAACCTCCCATCTGAAACAAATTCACGAGTATTGAAGTAGTATTCCGTGTAGAAGTAGCCTAGCATGTGTATATGAGCTTGCAACTCTAAATCAAGTCGACCAATTGGAGTCACTCATAAATTATGGAAACTCAAGCAACAATCTAAATCTATCATAGTAAGAATATTAGTAATGGAATATGAGTTGTTGATGAGATTCAAAACTTCACATGGACAACAACCAAACAACCAATTAGATCACTTACAACAGTAAGGATCAAGTATAGTGGCATTGAATACTTATGTTGTATTGAACATAATCAAAGTTATTGTTTGAGAGATATATCAAGGTCATTAGAATTAAGGTCTACACCAATAATGGTTTCCATCATCTTACAACCAAGATTCATCATCTTGCAACACTTTATGTCAACAAGCCTCATTGAATCATATTCAACAATACAATCGTCAGCAAGGGTATCATTGAACAAGGTATAATTGTTTACACTTCACTGATATATTATATTATAGTAGTTTGGAAGGAAGAATCATTTTTCATGCCTTATTATTGTTTATTGTCACTATTGCAATAGGGTTTTTGAAGTAAAGGTTTTTGAGGGTTTCCATTATCGGTTTTTAGTATTGATTGTAATTGGTTCATTGTCCCTAGTGTGGGAGCCCACAAATATTTTGCAGAAGTATATTCATTGTAAGTGGGTCATTGTTCCTGGTACATGAGCCCACAATCATTTTCAAACTCATTATCATTTTTAGGTTTGTTGGGTGGTGCTAGGCGGGTGGTTGAATTCACCTTCAAGTTGTAGCCTGAAAACACTACAGGGTGGAAGGGTTGTGTTAGGGAAAGTTGGATCTTGCAGGGTGTTGTAGTGTCCTTCCAGTGGATTATGGTAAAATAGGGTGTAGAAGCATCCTTTTAGGAGTTGGATATGTGTGATAAAACTTGAATGCTTTCTACAGAGTACTAGGGAGTTGGGGCTTCCCTTTCAGTTGGAGCTGACAGATTGATGTACTCATAAAATTATTAGAGAAGCATTCGATGGTTTTTCTCTCAGAAGGGTTTCCACCTAAAAATTTGGTGTCTACTGTCTTTGTTTCCATGCAATATTGATTTATGGTTTTAATCTAATGATGAAATAGTTAATGTTATGAAAAAGAAAGATTAGGTTACTAATTGGAAGTGATTCACCCCCCTCCTAGTATTTCCAACAAAATGAACATAAAACCTAATGAATCGATTACGCCAAAATGTAGTCAAATCCCTTCCAATCCATTCCTTCTCGTCTAATATTCCAATACTCCATAAGGCCACAATTGTATTACAAAAGAATAAATAAAAAATAATAATCATTGGAGGGAAAATGCACTTGTTTTTTATAAAGGTTAAGGTGCCCTTTTTGGAGAGATAGGCTGACTTCATATGGAGGGAAAAAAAATATTTGAAATTCAAAATTGCTGGATCCAAAAATCATATTAGGCTCACTTATCATAGTGTTATAATTTTTTAATATAATTTGAGATTTATAAATGATTTATCCCACTTTTGGAAATCGACATGCTTTTGGAGACCAAAAATTAATCTTGGAGGTCAAAATATTAATTTTGAATTTTCTATCTTTGAACATCACAAGTTAGTCAATGAAAAGGAGTTTTCCACCTCATCCATATGTTTGGGGCTTGTGACCACAAGGTGGGGCTTCATTTTTGAACAAGAATATCTATCAAATCTTGAGGACCCTCGTGACATGCCACATACCATTGTAATCAACATGATCAAGAGAATCCAATAAAGGTGATATTGAATCTAGAAACCATGATTTTCCATGTCATTTTTCTTTACCAAAGGTGGAGAACCATATTTCAACATTCTCCCCCATTTGTCATTGATGGCAACACATGTACTTCCCCAATGATCACTACTCCCCTTGACTACATGACTTTGAACTTCTTGACCTATTTTATCTATGCCTTTGACATCAATGGCAAAGGATGACCTCCCCTGATAAGCTACTTGCCTCTCTCTACTTGTAACATACCTTTTCTTTCCCTGTCTGCTTGGTTAGATGGAATGGACATCAATGTGAACACGGTAGAATCACAAGCTTTTTCCGAATATACTCAAAAGTCTCATATAGTAGAGGTTTGGTGAATATGTCAACTATTTTCTCCTTTTCCCTAATGCATTCTACCTTTACGTTCCTTTCTACAACCTGTTCTCGGACAAAATGGTATTTGATAGGAATTTGTTTTGTTTTCAAATGCATGATGTGATTCCTGGAGATGCTTATGGCACCAATGTTACCAAAAAACATTGGAATGTGATCATCAAAATTCACCTGTAGATATTGCAACATTTGTTTCATCCAAAGAACCTAAGAACAACATGTTGTTGTTGCTATCTATTATTCTTCTATCGTGGATAAGGAGATTGAAGACTTCTTTTTGCTTAACCATGATACAAGACAACCACCTAAGTACAGGCTACTCCATTGGTTCTTTTACGAACATCAACACTACCTTCCCAATCTACATTTACATAAGTTGTGATGGTTAGATTATTTCCTTTTGGATACCATAGAACAAACTTTGTTGTTCCCTTGACATATCGAAAAATTCTCTTTAATACAAAAACATGAGATTATTTTGATGTTTCTTGAAAATATGCTACCTGCTTAATTTCCTGCATCACATTTGGCCTTGAAGATGTTATATAAAAATATATTGCCAATCATTGATGTATACATTCTTTGGCCCACATCATTGGATATTTCGCCCGTTCTTAACTTGCAACCAATCACCATTGGAGTGCTAATTGGTTTGTTGTCTTCCATCTGAAACCTATTCAACATTTCTTTAATATACTTGGTTTCATAGATGAATATACCATTGTCTTCTTGAGATATCTGAAGTCCCAAGAAGAAACTCAGCTCACCAAGTAATGACATTTCAAAATCGCTCTGCATATTTGATGAAAACTTCTTGCTTAGCTTGTCATCATTGCTTCTAAAGTTGATGTCATCCACATACGCTTTGATGATAATCAAACTATCTTGTTAAATCGTTACATAAAGGTTGCTATCAACATTTCTGTTTTTTGTTTTGTTTTTGAAAGTACCTGTCTAGACGAGCATATGAAGCTCTAGGAGCCTATTTGAGACCATAGAAAGCCAACTTTAACCAACATAATACTTCTTGACAGTAAGTAAAAATACTTCATGTTGTTCTATGTAGAACTCCATTTCCAATTCTTCGTTAAGGAAAGTTGACTTTACATCCATCTCATACACCTTAATCCTTCTTGAGCAAGCATAGGCCAATAACGCTCTATTGGCTTCCATCCTGGTGATAGGAGAAAAGATATATTCAAAAACTATTCCTTCAACCTACACATACCCTTTAAAAACCAATCTGGCCTTATTACCGATGACATGTCCATCCTTATTTAGCTTGTTCTTGAAAATCCATTTTGTGACAATGACAATTTTGTCCTTCATTCATGGAACCAATTCCCATGTTTCATTCTTTTCAATCTATTCCAATTATTCATTCATGATTAATATCCAATGCTCATCGTGACTAGCTTATTCAAAGTCGTTAGGCGCAAATGTGGATAGGAGCACAAGATGTGCTTGTTTTGGCATGTGTATTTGTCGATTTCTTCTAGTTCAAATACCTAGATTGATGTCCCTACTAATTTGATCTGAAGGATGGTTCTCTTGATACCATCTTTTAGGAGTCTTAGAAGGTGCATGTTGATTGTATTCTATCTCATCCTAGTTGAGAATTGTTTCCTCATTTGATTGTTCTTCCTCCTGGGCTTCCTGTTTAACCTTTTCTTGTTTTGCATCTTTTGTCTCTAGTTTGGTTGAGGATGAACTTCCTTGTTTAGCATTTCGTCCATGAACTTCATCAAATGTTACATTGATGCTTTTAGCTATCTGGTTGAGTCTCGTATTATAACATTGGTATTCATTACTTTTGCATGAGTACCCAACAAAAATTCCTTTGTCTACCCAAGATTCAAAATTTCCAATCTTTTGGTCGTCCTTTTTAATGTAGCATTTGCTTCCAATGACACCAAAATTCTTGACATTTTGTTGTAGTGTTTTCTTCTCAAAGATGTACGAAAATAACCCACCTAAGATTGTGGATGACAAACAATCTCAACAATATAAATCGCTGCTTAACATCGTAGATCTGCAGCAATTGATAGAAACAAAACCTGCCAAAATTCTGATCTATGCCACAATCATAGTTAAACAACAAAAAGCAATAGTAATAACTCCAATCATCCAATGGAAACCAGATATACAAAGAATAGTTTTATTATAACACATGTGAAGGGAACCAATCCCCTTCTATGGGATGGGTTCTTAGCTATCCTCAAACGTCTTCAGCTTATGTAGAGTCTCTCTCCTCTATAATGTGTAAACCCAACAAATAATGCTGTGCGACAATGAAAATAATCAGAGTAGTTACAACAGTGAGTGCAGCAATGAAAATAATCAAAAGTGAATAATGAATGGAAGACCCTTCTATTTATAACAAAATATTGAGTTATCCTTGAATAATGAGTAGTAATAAAATATTATTAACCCCATTCTTGAAATAACCACTTGGAATATTTATTATATTTGGTTAGGAGGAAAAAATATTTAAACTTTTATTTAGAATAATAAATAATAAATTGATTTATTTATCATCTCAAGGAATTGGTTAAGGAATAATAAATAAATAAGGATTTATTTAATTATTCCTAAGGGATTTAGTCAAATTTGACAAAGAATAATAATCAATTAGCTATTAATTAATTATTCTTAGAGAAAAATAAGAGAATTAATGATTTGTCTCTCTATTTTTCATGATTGGGTCAAATATGACAATGAATAATAATTGAGCAATGGTTTAGTTAATTATTCCTAGAAGAACATCAAATAAATAGTAATTTATTTAATTATTCTTCATGGGTTTAACTATAAATTACTTAACAAAGGTGGTTTATTAAGTAATTTCTCATAGTGAAAGCAATTTTACTATGGTAAAATTGACTTTACAGTGTACTTCGATCCATCTAGTAAATTAGGCTAGATGATCAATTTTTTGGTGATGACACGTTTGTTGGTCTCCCCTTTCATAATTTGTATGAAGTCTTATCACAGTTGCTTCTAAGAAACCCTCAGTTCAAAATGTACAATGTTGTATCTACTACCTGGACCCGAAATTTGTTGCCTTATTTTGAATCATTCAACATGTTTCTAGCCATTTATTCTATCATTATATTCTTCCTTTCGATGACCCAATTTTGTTGTGGTTTCTTGGTTGCAAAGAACTATTTGTTTATTCCATTTTCGTCATAGAAGTGTTGAAATTATTTAGATGTGAATTCCCCTCCATTAGCTGATCTCAAAAATTTGATCTTAAAATTAGTTTCATTCTCAACCATTTCCTTCGAGATTCTGAAAAATTCGAAGGCTTCAGACTTCTTCTTCAAAAGATAGCTTTTGTCATCTTGGTATTGATCTAGGTCCGGGTGTGACAAAGGACCCTTCCAAAACCTTTTACTTTCATGTTGTGTTAAATTGCATTTTAACCGTCCTTGTTACCCCGTCTCCCGTCAACCTTGGAGGACCTATTCCGGGACCTGTGAGAAGTGACATAACCTAGAAACACTTGCATTGTATTCCTCTAAGTATGTACTTCATATGCCCTGAAGACACCTTCTGCAAAATACCCATAAAAATAGCCCTTTTTCCATTGGCGTGGTTCCACTGTGTATCACTCGCGCCAATGGGGGAAATCCTCCAAAGAGGGCGCGCCAGCTGGCGCTCTGTCTCATAGCATTGTCTCTATCCAATATATCATGGACCTACTGGAAGATGTGTTGAATATGCTTAATGAAGTTGTTTTCCCTATTGGCTTAAGACTGGACGTGAGTTGAATCTGCCTAAGTGGCTAGAAAAGGTATGGCCACATCAATGGGACATAATGGCTGAAATCCCCACCCTACTTGAAAGGGGTTGTGGCCTCTTGAGCTATGGAGAGATTTTTTTTAGTTTTGCTAGATATAGGGGAGGATTTCATCCCATGTGTGTGTATGCTTCGAGTTGTACATGCGCATAATGTGTACGATCATCCTATTAACGACCTCTGTTTGGGCATTAGTTTAGGGCTGGAAAGTCATGGACTTAGTAAGTTTGGTATCCAGCATCGACCAGAGACTTGACCAAAATGCACTTAGGAATATGTCGTCCCAATATGATACAGTGAACTATGGGATCCCAAAGTGTACCCACACTCGCTCAATGAAGACGTTAGCAGTGGCCTCTTTTGTGTTACTCTTCCTGCAGGTCTCCATAATGGCCATATTAGAGAATCTTTCGACGACCACAAAAATGCAATCATTTATGTGTTTAGTAGAAGGAAGGCCTCACATGTAATATGTGGAGATGGATTCCAAATTTCAATTATGAGTAGGCAAAGGATTGTAAAGACATTTCTTCTTGATGGTTCATTTGGCAATGGCGGAGGCAGTGCGGGATGAAATGTACTTCCCAACATCTTGAAAAAGGCTTGGCCAATAAAAGTACTTATGCAGTACTGCCACTATTTTCTCTACTCCGAAATGTCCAGCGACCCTACTGTAGTGCGCCTCCCAAATCATCTTAGCACTCTCACTTGAAGGAACACAAATGTGTCCTGGGTGGCATAATAGTGCATCCTAGAGGTGAAAATTTGAAACTTGCTTATCTTCCAGTAGTGTCTTGTATGATTCTGAATTTTGGATCGCTCTTGTAAATATGTGGCCACCCAAAATTCTTGTGCCCATAGGAGACTAGCACAGTGATCAATGCAATGGTTGGTGGTTGGCTAATGCAGTTTGCAACATTATTCGTGCTTCCCTTCTTGTACTTAATCTTCAAATGGAACTGTTGCAGGTATGTGGACCATTTCTGATTGCAATATTTCTGCAACTTCCCTTGTGTCTGTATGAACTACAGGGGTTGGTGCTCTGTGTGGATGACCATTTTCTTCCCCATAATGTAATTCTTCTATTAACGGTAGTGCTTCACAATGGAATATATGTCTTTGTCATAGGTGGGATATTTTCGAACTGTGTCTGAAAGTGTCTCACTATGGTAAGCCACTTGATGCCCCTACTAAGTAAGAACTACACCAATAGCATAGTTGGAGGCATCTGTCTCAATCCCAAATGGTTTTTGCAAGTATGGTAATGTAAGCATTGGTGCAAAGCAGAGGTGATGCTTCACCTCAAAAAATTCCTTCCATTGGGTTTGATACCAAAAGAACTTTCCTTTCGCTCCACCCTTGGTAACTTGAGTTAAAGGCCAAGTGATATGAGAGAACCCCAACATGAACCTGCAGTAAATTGGCAAGACCTAGAAAGGTGCAAAGCTCTGTTAGAGTGGTTGGGGCTAGTCAATTCTGATTGACTTGTATCTTGGCTAGGTCCACATGCACACCTTTCTCATTAATGATGTATCCCAAATATTGAACCTAGGTCATGCCAAAAGTTCATTTCTCCAAATTGGCAGACAACTTGTGTTTTCACAGGGTTCAGAGGACCTATCTAATATGGTGGAGTTGAGTTGCTCTGCCCAGCTCTGGCTGAAGATCAAGATGTCATCTAAATACACCACCATGAATGCATTGGTGAAGGGTCGCAAGATGTTTTCCATCAATCTCATGAAGGTTGTGGGGGTATTCGTTAACCTAAAAGGCATGACAAACCATTCGAAAATGCCCTCCTTGCATTTGAAGGAAGTATTCCACACATTGGAGGGTTCAATAGGAACCTAGTGATAATCAAACTTCAAATCAATCTTGGTAAAATATTTGGTCCCCTTGAGTTGGTCCAGAGGGTCACCAATCCATGGGATGGGGTAACTATTACGTACAGTTATCTTGTTCAACACCCAATAGTTAATACAAAGTCTCCAAGTCTCATTCTTATTTTGTACCAATACAATAAGGCTCCCAAAGGGTGATGAAATTGACCTAATGTGCCCTTTCTACAAAAAATCATGAATCTACCTCTTGATCTCATCGCTCTCCAGAACATACCATATATATATTGGTCCATTGAGTAGTTGTGCGCTCGAGGTCAAATCGATGGAGTACTTAGCCTAACAATGCATAGGCACCCCCTAGGTGAAGAGAAAATTTCCCTGTACTCCTCCACAACATCGTCTATCTGCTATTGTTGTGCACAGGAGACCTGTCTAGAAGTCGTGGCCATGATATTCTTTTTTGCATGAAGGAAAATGATAAGGAAAATAAATTTCCTAGTCTGTGAAATGATCTTACTGCATTTATTTGCAGTTATTAAAGAGATGGCAGTAGGTAGGGCTACCTCTGATATCTTGTAAAACTTATTTCCCAAAGTAATAATCATAAAGAAAAATTCGACTCATATAGAGCATGTCTCTTTCACAAGTATGGTTATCCTAATAATACATCACAAACTTAAAGAGGATAAAATCACACAATACCTCTTTCATGAAGGGCTTGATGTTGTAGGGAAGGAAACACTACTATCTGACACAGAGATCTCGTCCTTGGTGAAGCCACCCAATGGTGCATGGCTACAAATGTGTTGTATTTAGTAGGCCTAGCCTCGACACAACCTCTATTGAAATGAGGTTCTTTTAGCTCTCGTTGTCGATAATGAACTGCATCAAAAACCCTTCACCCACATATGTGAGTGGAAGAGGTGTTCTCTCTCCTCTAGATCTTTAGGCTCATTCTTCTAGATATTGGTGGTAGCCATGGTGGCACTGGGATTTGCATCAATGATATGCTTCCCTTTGTCATTCCCCTTTTCAGGTTCTGACTTAGAGTCAGAACACGCATCTGATTTGGAAGCCTTCAGCTCGGCCACCAGTCACTGCTTTTCCCGACACTCACTCATGTTGTGAGTGGAGCTCTTATGGAACTCACACCATTTTCCCATGTCCTTATTTGGCTTCATGGTGTTTTTCCTTTCTTGTGGCTTTGTCCTTTTCTGTGCGGTTTGGGGGCACCATTCCCTTACTTCAAATTCACAAATCCACAATCTCTCTTCTTCTGTGTAAACTTTTGATCAATCTTGACAATGCATTGGTACTTCATGATGAGCGAGGAGATGTCCAAGAACTCCATCTCATCCTGGATGTACCTGTGTAAACAGTCATGGTACTTGAGTACCAAATGTTGGTCAAAATCCTTGATACCCAACTTCGTACGAAGGGTATGGAAAACATTGGTAAACTCTAGCACGTCTTGATCCCTTGCTTGCCATAGCATGGTCCACTTTATGTATTTATACTCATAGCTCCCGACAGGGTAGTACTTATCCTTGATGGCATCTCGGAATGAATTCCAAGTGGGTGCAACTAAAAATAGTGAGGGTGTACTTTTGTCCTTCTTCTCATAATAGGTTTCCCACCAGTCCTTGACATGGGGGGTGGCTTTGAGAAGTGAAAAAGTAATATTTTCCCAGTTGGAAAGATCATGAAAAAAAAATATCGTTATAGCAGATTTAACTATCTGACCTTCAAATATGGGGATGTCAAAGTTAACTTGTGCGTTAAGGGGTGTGGTGCTTCCAGAGTAGCTGTTGGAGGGAGATGTGTCACCTTTGGGTAGCTGTTGAAGAATCTGGGTAAAGTTGTCCATCATCGCATTCGTTTGTTGCTTGAGGGCTTCTTCAAGAAATATTTTAAAAGGAACTCCTTCCCCCTCGTTTTTCTTCTCTTCCGCCATGGGAGATCGTCACGGTTTGCGAGGTTAGTCCTGAAAAGGTTCAACCAGTTCGAGCCCTGACTCCTTATATCCCGACCTTGTTGGGGACATGAAAAGAAAAACAGAGAAAGCGCAGACTGCTCTTATGCCACTGATCCAAACCTAAACATAAACACAACAAATTAAAAATATAATCATAAATACAAAGATGCAGTAGAAATTAAACCTAATTTCATTATATCAAATACTAAAACATGCTTACAAATAGAATGGAAGTAAAACTAGCTCGGGTGGTGGTAGCGTATCTCTGAGATTATATGTGGTGGCTACATGCCTTTGAACCGTGTTACAATGAGGATCAGTGGCCTATTTATTATTGAACAACAAGGAAAAAATCCTAAACAACTAAAACCCTAACCCTAGGAGATGGAACACCAAGAGTTTGTGGGCCCCATTGGGGTTAGTTGGGCAGCCAACTTCCCGGGGTCATGACTTGGTCATATTATCTTCATTTGGTGCGTGCAATACATTGTTGAAAATATCTCTCTGATTACTACAGTATTTGAGGAAGGCATCTTCCTTGCGAAAAAATTACTAAAAATAGTAAATGATACAAAAAACAAGGAAACTGATGAAATCGGTAGGTGGAATAGGTTGGTGGCCACCAATATCCACCTGGACCACCTTCCCATTGGGATATTATTTCCTTTTGAACAAATGGTAGATTTTTTACAACTCCGGAGAAATTGACTTATCAATTTAACACCTAGTATTAGCATAGTGGGGCACTGATGCAATAGGACTTTCCTCATATTGTTCCTCCATAAGGTCTTTCCCGAGTCTTCTCTTTGGAGGTTCCATATATTTGGATGATGATATGATAAAATATTGTAAATAAACCAAGTCTGGAAGATAAAAAAAATCCAATAGAATAACTTAAAAAGCTAAAAATAAATCAGGGTGCAACACAAAATAGTAATGTATTGTCAACCTAGGAGATGCTCTATGGCAAAAGGAAAAAATTATGTTATCAAACAAGATTGTGTTAGAATATGGATCGATCTATTCACACTACAAATATTTCTTTCACAATGCAACTTGGTAATGCACCCTTGCAAGGATAGTTCTCGACACAACTATGTATATGATGTGATGTGTCACATCACTTATTCGCATACTATAAGTGTTAGATAAGGATACACCATATATATATATATATATATATATATATATATATATATATATATATATATATAGATATATATAATATATATATATAGATATATAGATAATATATATATATATATATATAATATCTATATATATCATATTATATATTATATATATATAATATATATATATATATATATATATATATATATATATATTATTATATTAATATATATAATTATATATTATTATATATATATATATATATATATATATATATATATATATATAATATATATATATATATATTATATATATATATATAAAGTTGGAAGGAGAAAGATAAATGAATGTTCACTCCAAAATTTTAGGGTAACACTTACAATCTATTGACAAAAATGGATGTGAGAAGAGGATGCACAAAACTAAACAAAAACATGGCATGGAGAAGCATGGGCATTACAAATATAGGTAGTGTGGCATGAGATTGGGTGACAAATTTGTGTTACCAATCAGTGTAGTGAAAGTATCCAAAGAAGATTTGTGATAATATATCAGTGCGAGATTGAAATGGAGGGGGTTATATATAACAATTTCACTATGGGAGGTGCACTAAATGTGCATTAATTGTGTTAAAAAACATTTACATTGGAGAATGTGATAGTATTATGTGTTAATCGAGCACTTTTGGAAAGCCACATGTAACAAAGATATTTGTGATGAAACATAGTACCGTAGATTGTGGTTGCATTGGTATGATATTTATTTGCAATGCAATGAAAGGTTGTGATGCACCCTTCATCAAATTTTCTGAATTTTATAACTTATAACGTCCTCATGTATTTCAATTCAAGGGTAGAAATGGTCTTAGGGTCCTTTTCATGTAGATGCCTTAGTGCTTTGGATGAGGGGACCTTAAGTTTGCCTCTTGTTAGGAAAATTTAGGGATATTCTAGTTGTTATAATAGTTGGTGAACCACTCAAAAAACCCTAACATCTTTGGTTTATCCTTTAATTAAGATAAATATTAACATGTTTTCGAAAGTATTGATTTGACTCTGTGTGTACCACGTGTGCAGTTGTTTGATTCCTATTAGATATATTTCATTTATATGTTAACTAACTTGGTCTTGGGGCATAACACACCGATTTTAACAAAGTTCATACACCAAAATATTTGATTAGATATGCAAATATTATGGAAATGAGTTTAAAATTATTTGAATTAATATGAGTCTTCAGTGTTGCTTCACTTCTTGTGAGCTTCTACAGCCTCAATAGAGCCACTCAAGGAACATAAGCATTGCTTCATTGCCAGCGAGTGTTCATAGCCCAGAAAAAGTTCATTGCATCACCTTTTGTGTGAGAATCCTTTCTCATGCCTTTACCCTTTTATTAATTTTCTTTATATGTGATTTTTCATTATTGTTTTAGGGAATTTGATGCCTGGGTGGATGATGGATCTTGACTTAGCTTTATAAAGAAAATGGGTTGTCCCTTGTTGGTCAAAGGCTTTAAGATTTTCTTAAATAGATGATGAGCCTCCTAAATAGGTATAATCTAAGGCCCATCTAACCATCCTTTGGCACATTTTAGCCTCTCTTTTTGCATTTTGTAATATCATTTTCAAGCTATAATGTGTTCTTAGGAAGGTTAGGGAATATTTCCTATATCGTGCGCCTAATGCATTAAATGTGAAGGAAAAAGAGGATTTATTGTGCAAAACACATTGGAGACCAGCAGAAGAAGATCTAGGAGGCACGTTCCTTGCATCATCCCATTAACAATTTGGCTAGCTCATGAGAAATTTCTACCCCTTAGTGACTATGAGTACACCAAGAGACCAGATCCATTTTTGCAGAGTTTTGGAGGGAAGAAGTCCTCCCTTCAAGGAGTTTTCCCCTCATTCACTTTTGTATAAATAAGAAGTCCTAGAATCTTAGTATGGATTAAAATTCTAGAGGTAAGATAATGACTACTTGAGAATGAGACTTATTTTTATTATTTCCATTGTCATGTTACATGTTTGAGAAATTTTTAGATTAATGAACGGCATCATTTTTCTTCCATATTGATTTTTCTTCAAGGGATTTGATCCTCCTTTGGTTAGGGCCCAACCCATGTACTCAAGCTCCTTCTTCTATATAGTTCTTTATGTATTTCTATGCATGAACTTAGTCTAGTTGTGGTTTCTTTCTACAAATTTGGTTTACAAGAAAAACATTGTCTTTGCAAGTTAAAAGTGAGCTCTCTTAAGAAGCTTGGTTGTGTACCCTATGTGGAAAATCACCAAAAATAGTCTATTTTTTATGTAATAAGTATATTATATCCCAAATTCAATTCATCCTTTCACAGATATTATGTTCTATGTAGTTAGTATTTTGGTAGTCAATTAATCACTTTATTTCCATTAGTTGAACATTTATTTTTTGTGCAGATGAAATCTATTGGTTCATAGAGTAGAATAATATCATTTTTATATGCATACATACCACCTCCTTCGATAATCCTCCTTCCATTTCTATTCATTTTTACAAATTGTTTGTGTGCTGGAAATTACCTCACCGAGTTACGTGAGACTATTAGTTTTTCTTTTCCCTTGCACAAGTTAGCCTAGTAAGTAGATGTGGCCTTGGTAAGGTCTCTTGCACCCTTGCATATCTTTCTACCACCTTCTCCCAACTTTATTGTTTTCTTAGAACCATTATATTTCTCTCATATGAAATCTTGTAGCAAAACAGGGCATAGAAATCCTGTAACAATACACATAATTCTTTAGGATGCACCCAGAATTGTCTCTAAAGTTTTTTCTTTCCTTCTCATCAGTCCACAAAATCCTCTAGGCCTTGAAAATGAACTTGAGAGGATAAGAGACCCTTTAGATACCTTCCTTTCATCGTTGTAGATTTAATCTTGCGACTAGGGTATATTAGTTTGGTTATGTGATGACTAGAATGAAAGTAGTTATCTTGATCACTTTTGAGAATTTAATTGTTTTTGAAAATAAAATAGAATTTATCTTGGTTGCAATACCATAGATTTATTTTCTTGCAAGATAGATCAGAGTTACCTTCTTGAATTTTACTTTTATGCAACTCACTTAGGGTTACTTTTTGCCATTAACCTTATACAAGATAGATTAGGATATCTTTCCTAGAATTTCCTTCCATGTAGATAGATTGTTGTTTCTTCCATGCAATAGAACAAGTTATGATTCAATCATCTCTTTTATTTCAAGGTGAAGCTAGGTATTTTTCCTTTTTTGATTTTGCAAAGTGGCCTCTATACATCTCAATTCAATTCATTGCTTCAGAACAACTGAAGTAGAATCTTACTTGTTGTGCACATATCATTAACACCTCTTAAGTTTTTACAATCTTTGAATTGATAAATTAAATTTGGTAGTTTTGTGAGTTGCAAAATTGTTATTGTAATACCAAGCCTCATCAATTTTTGGTGTCATTGTCAGGGAGGCATTGAAGTAGGTATTATTTTATCCTTTATGTTGTTTTATTTTCCATTCCATTTCCTAAAAAACAACAAAAAAAAATCATTATTATTTATGTGTATAAAAAGACACACACACACACACAAAAAAAAAAAAATCATTTCATGGCTTGTAGAGATAGGGGAAACTCAAGGAATTTTTTTCATAAAACTCCCACTTCTACAAGAAGTCAACCTTCACTTTTTGGTGATTGTGGACATCCTTATCTGACCACAGAGGATTTGGAGAAATTTTTGGTTGAGAAACCAAAGATTTTTTAGGAGCCTAGGGGGGGGGGAGATCTTCATCACCCACTGAAGAGATAGTTGGAAACAAGCATCCTGAACTCTTTCCTATTTGAGAGGCAAATGGGGATTCTATAATGAAGAAAAATAACCCCACTTCTCTTCCCCACTTTCATTCCTTGACTTATGAGGACCCTAAATCCTTCATGTTTGAATTTTTTGTAGTCTGTAGGACATAATTCCACCTCTAATAAACATAAAAATTGTTTCCTTCTACCCTCAAAGATGCAGATTTGCATTGGTTCATGATTTTGGAAGGAGGCAACATCACTACTTGGGCTCATATGCAACAAACATTCAACACAAATTATAAATATTATTGCAGAGCAAGGGACACAAAAGAAGAAATCTTTAGGATGCCTTAAGGGCCAAATGAGTCCCTAGAGGATTTTGAATAAATATTTCAACTAAGTTATAGGAGAGCTAATTGTACCCTTGATCCAAAATCAACGAAGTTAGAGTTACGCTGAGGGGTCAAGGAAGAGTTCAGGGAGACCCCAACATGTTGTCTAATGGAGATATTTACCACATCAATTATGAGGACATCAAGAAATTGTTCAAGAATCACTCTGGGGTTATAAGGAAAAGAGTTAGAACCAATGAAGGTTTAGTAAGTTTTTCACCTTCTACCTCAATGATCAAGAATGAAATAGGAGGTATGCTAGAGGATTTTAAAAGAAAAATTTTACATACTTTTGCATTGTAGATGGACATAATGCATATCAAGAAGAAACAAGAGGATGCAAAAAGGGAATTATCCATATTTTTTCCTACATGCACCAACTTGAGGCACCATAGAAATGAGTGTCCACTGAATGTAATGGAAATATGCTCAGCGTGTGAAGAAAATCATGCAACTCACAAGTGCCCATCTCTTCTAGGTCTGAAAGCAGTGTATCAAGGAGCAGAAGGAGGCATGGGGAAACTTTGCTTCATCAACCAAAGGAAGCCACAAGGCCCTAGGTCATATAAAAAAGGTATGCAAGGTATACATCATCCTCCTTCTTTCAATACAAGTCATAATGCACCTTTCTAGTCTTAGTATCCTCCAAACAACTCCCCATGGTTTGTGACTTCTCCTTGGCCAAATCCTCCTCAACTTGACATTCCCCCTTCCCAACCATATCAGCACCAACCTCCTCAATGGGGTAATCCCTCACAAGGTTGGAAGCCTCAAGCAACCCAACCAACTGCCCTAATGCCTCATCCTCCTTAACCACATCTACCCCAAAATAATCCACCTAAGAAATCCCAGAATTTGCTTGTTCAACCTAATTTGAACCCAAATAATAAGCAGCCCATCAAGTCCATAGTGGAGAAACTTTCTATCCTACATATGTTGTAAAAGTCCAAGAAATCAACCTCAGATCTTGGTAGGTACTTCCTAATGCTCACCCACCTTCTCGATCAGAAGATATTGAAGGAGAGAAGGGAGAAAGTACTCCTCAAACCAACATACCTCCATATCCTAAGAGGTTGGTCCATTCCAAACCACACACCCAGAACAGGCTAGACTCCTAGGAGAACTAAAAAAGTTGGGTTTCAAAACCCCTCTCCTATAGCCCATCAAAGATGTTCCCATATATAATAAACTCATCATGGAAGAATATTTTAAGAGGCTAGGAATGAAGACGAAGGATGCCCCCACTATCAATGTCATTGGGAAATTGGTTGATCTAATGCTTGGGAATGTCATTTCCCCAATGTATTTGGATCCTGGTAGCGAGATAGTGGATGTCCATATCAATATTATTATAGCCGCCAATACCCTTATTGATCTAGGGATTGCAATCAATGTCATGATCAGGGAAACCATGCTTAATATTAACGTCCAAGGAGCCCTAAGGAAAACGAAAACAATGTTGCAACTTGCAAACAAATCCATAGTAACACCTAAGGGTGTCATTGAGGATGTTATGGTTTCCATAGATTCCTGGGATTACCCCACTGATTTTTTCGTACTCCAACCTAAGACAAATTTTAATGGGTATCCTCTCATCTTAGGGAGACCTTGGTTATCTACTATTGATGCCTATATTAGTTGTAGAGATGGGAAAATGACAATCAAGAATGGGAAACTCAAAAAATGGTTTGTAATATACCCCCTACTCAACCCCTTGTTGAGCATGGTTTTCCTATGTGGGTAGAAGAGGAAGAAGAGGAATAATTTTATCAATCACCCCCCTACCCCATTTGTACACTAAAATCCACTATTGGAAGCAGGAATTTGGATGAAGATAATATAACTGATAATTTTCTGCAAAACAAGGACCTTGTTGCCATGCAAATTGATGGATTAAGAGATGAACCTTTAGGACAACCTGAAGATAGTCCACAAGAAAAATGACTCACAGCTGGTTTTGATCGGGATCATGTCAAAATTGTGGAAATTGACCCCTCTAGAACTTTGAAGATGAGTCCTTCACTTTTAGCAAAACAAGAGAAACAATTGCTCATTGTCTTAAGGAAGCACTTGATGCATTCACCTAGGATTACAAAGAGATGAAAGGGGTCCACCCCTTAGTTTATACACATCACATATACATCAAAGAAGGAATAGGTAGCCATATCCTCCAAGGCTGATGCAAAACGGCCTATGGGGATTTGGAAGATTTAGGAGCAGTTAGCAAATACATCCCTTGAGTACTATCACAAGCCTTTCTTGCAGTTAGAAAATACATCCCTTGAGTACTATCACAAGCCTTTCTTTGAAGGTTCGCAGATGGTTGATTAGATTTCATGGTAATTTCATCTTTTTGTTTATGTCATGGTTCTTAGAGTTTTACTCCTTGAACAATTTGGCTTTTAGTTTTTGTATTTATTATTTTGACGATCTATATTTATCTAGTAAACCTATTATATGACAGAACATGAAATGGGTTTCAAAACCTGATTTTGATCTTTTGACGACTTACTGCTTTTCACAAAAAAAAAAATGTTGTTATGCAGAAAGTGCATATGTAAAAATGTAATTTTCACTTCACTTATTAAAAATTAAGATTTTTCTTGGAAAAAAAAATTCCTCAACTTTTGGTTTCAACTAATCTCAATAATTTATATAATATTAACCACTTAAAATATATGAAATATAAGTAACTACCTTCTTATCCTCCACAAAGTATGGAAAATTCATCTCAATTAAAAATAAATATATCCACTACTCTCTTTTTGTTTTATTTAAATAAAACATATTTATTATAAATTTCATATATTTCAACCAATCTAAATGATTTAGTAATCACTCAAAACCTACAAAATATAAACAACTAACATTTTTATTCAAATAAATAACTGAATATCCACTGACTCTGTCATGGTTTGATTTAATGAAACATCTATAGTTTTGTACTCAAATTAATTGTAATTCATATCAGTAAATAGTTGCATGCCATCTTTAAATTCCTTTTCTGGCATGTCCATGAGTCGTTGAACCCTCTCGGAGTAAAACCTGTTTTCTTTCATTCATGGAGACGACTTTTCTGTTCAGTTTAGGGTTTTCAGATTTGGTACTCATTGCCAACTGTCAAAGTAGAAAGTATAAAATATTTTACTGAGTTGGAATGAGGTGTACTCTTTTTTAAAACCCAATTTTCCAACCAGAATGGAGTATTCCCGGAGGTGCGAGGAAATTGAAGATAAGTGATCGAAAAAGACTCCAAATGGTGAAAGAGGTGATCAATGTGTTGAGGAGATCGGGGTATTGGATAATGAAGAGATCGTTGAATTTATTTTTGATTAAGTCACAATTGACTCGGCTATGGTTTCTAATGGCGTGAGCAAGTGCGGCGGTTTCGACAGAATTAGAGTTTGATATACACCCCCGAGGACTCAAACTTGTCCAGGCCAGCTCGATTCCATTGGTTCTCCCTTCCATTGGTTCTCCCGCAGACGAGCTCTTTTATAAAGGCCAGCTGCTTCCCCTCCATGCCCCCTTCGTATTCAGATGGTAGAGAAATTGGAGAAATCCGTATTCTTTGAATCTCAACAAAAGATATTGGAGGCATGCGCTGACTCAAACAGAAAATATTTGAAATAGTAACCATCTTTCTGGCTATTGTTTCTGAATTGAAAACAGAGGAGTGACTATTGGAGTTGGCGATGAGATTTTTTTTATATTGTTTTTATTTTATTACGTTATTGATGTGAGGCTTTTGAGATTTGAATATTGATGAGATTATTTGGGTGAGGTTTTTGAGATTTGAACACTGGTGAGATTATTTAAGTCATTTTTGAGATTTGAAGACTGGTGAGACTATTTGCAAATGGATTTCAAGCACCAAAATCTCAGAAGAGTTGGTGATAGGACTTGCTTCCATATTGCTTGTATCCTCTTATACTGAAGCCTCCAAAAATTTAAACACATGTAAGACTATTTGAAAATCCATTTAAACATGGGTGGAACTATTGGCAAATCCATTCCAAACACTCAAACTCCAAAATAATTACTAATCAATGCTCTTGATGTTGCTCTTATTTTTTTTAACTGAAAAAAAATGGGCTTGAAACAGTTTTCAGATATACATAATTCCTGAATTAAACTACCCCACTTGTGAAGAGTAAACCTCGACACTTAACATTATACCACAGCCTCAAGAACTCGCTGACATTGGTCCTTACAAGGTTGACATGGAGTTAATGCAACTTACAACAATCACACTCCACCGGCATTCGTTCATAGCCAGTATAAGAAGCTACTGCATTTACTCACTCACAACTGACAGTCCTCACACACAAGTTGAAAGCTTCCAAAGCATTTGTAAAATCTATTTTCTCAAAGGCGTCCAATACCAGAGGGACGAACGACCATCTTTCTCAGCATGGTATCAGTCTCCGGAGGATAAAATCAGTATTCAGAAAGAGAGTGATCATGAAGAGGCAGCAGCTATCTGTAAAAGAATACCCGGAGAAAAATCATATGTGCTTTTCAGGGAGCTTCTCCTCTATTGATACCTAAATCTAATTCAGAGTCATCCACCTCTCCAAACAGCGAATCTCCTACCAACAGCCGTGCACTTCTGGAAAGAAGAATGAGCTGTACGATTTCCTAAGGGAGAACGGCATCCAAAGAGCGATTGCTCACTGCAAGTAATCTCATTGAATTCAAGGAATGCAATCGACACTTTCAAATATCTACAACGATCTAGAAGCATATGTGGGTCATTATGTTCGTCGGTCTTGGTGCTACGATTGCAGTTTGTGATTAGCCTGAGAAATCTAGTTTTGGTGGAGTAATTTAAAAGTTAAAAGAGAGTGTTCCAAAGGTTTTGATCTTGTTGAATTTATATGTGTAGTTAAAAAATTAGTTTAAACAACATAAATTAAGATTATTTCTGTTAAAAATTTGTTGGAAACTCCAAAAAGTCTTACTTATAGATACCTCCCTAACCATATAGAATTGTCTATAAGTGAGACTTTTTGAAAACTTTTCAGGTTTATTTTCCAATCTTATCCTGCAGGATTCATTGAAATCACAAGTTTTCAGATTTATTTTTCAATCTAAATCCATATGATTCATTAAAATCACAAGTTTGACCCGTGAACTCTTCACAATCTAAGTGCCCTAGGAGTTTTTGAGTGTACTATCTATATATATAACCAATTTAAACAACATAAACCAAGATTTAACCAGAATTTTTTTTGAGGGATTCCCACAAAACCCTTGGGGAAACTCCAAAAAGTCTCACTTATATAACTCCTTAACCATATCTAGTTGTCTATAAGTGAGACTTTTGGAAATGTTTTTTGGTTTATTTTCCAATCTATATCTGTGAGGGAATCATTGAAGTCACAATTTTGACCAGTAAACTCTTCACAATTGAAGTGCCACATAGGTTTTTAAGGGCGCTGAATCTATATATGTTGGCAAAAAACTAGTTTAAACAACCTAAATCAAGATTTAACCACAAAATATTTTGCTAGATTCTGGCAAGAAATCTACCAGAAACTCCAAAAAGTCTCCCTTATAGACAACTCCTAATCATATTTAGTGAGGTCAGCTAATTCCTATTAAAAAAATTAGATAGACAGAGATGTTAAAAACATGTTTTAAAAAGGGTAAAGAGTGTTGTTTTCATGAAATTTTTCTTTTATTACTTTTCATTCAAACAACAAAGATTGTTATTTGATGCAGGGACATAGGCCTTACTCTAAACTAAATTCTGATTTTTAAGTGGTAATCTAACTAGCCTTCAAAATTGCCCAGGAAATTGGAGGAGGAATTATTTTAAATCTAAGTTACAGCTGTCAAATTTCACTATTTTAGATGCTCCATAAAATTTTAATAGTGTAGAATTCATTGCCACCATCAAACACACAATTCAAACACTTTCACTATTAAAAAATTTGAAAAAAAATTACCAAATTTCAAACATTTTTAACTAAAACAAATTTGCAGATCCTTAGCTTCCATTCCCATTCTTATTATTTGAAGCTTCCGGAAGGAGCTCCTAGCACTCAAGCGAAAGGATACATTTTTTTTAAACGTTTGAGCCTCTAGAAGGCATGAGTTGGCAAAGGAAGAGGTTCTCGTTCTTTAGGGTATTTTTATGTTTAAGCCGCCGCGAAGTGCCAAGGTCAAAGCGGCCATAACCATTGTAAGATTAGGCCGAGGAAGCCGGTCACGCTCTGGTAGCCCGCGCCATAGTAATTGGGTTTATTTTATTGTAATTGAGTATCCGTTTAACCGGCACATGTTTGTTTTATGCTTGCAAACGCTGTATTGTTTTTGTGTTCGTTAGAGCCAAGAGTCGTGAAGTTCGAGCCGGAGTGCTGCCGTAATGTGTCGTTGAGAGTTTATTGAGGGTTCGAGGTCACAAGACCAAGGGCAAGAAAGAAAGAGTGGTGAGAGAGCATGGAAGTTGGAATTAGGTTAACCTTAAACAATAGAAGTGTTTTAAGGGTTTTTGAAGATATTGAATCCATATATAATCAAAAAATCAGTTTAAATAATACTAATCAAGATTTCACTTCAATTTTTTCCCCACAATTCTAGCATAAGAAATCCAAAAAATCTCACTAAGACAACTCATTTTCCTTGAATTTCCTATGAGAGGATATATCAGCAAAATATACTCAGGTTCATTGACTTATATTTTAAATATATATATATTTTTAAACAAATAGTTATTATTTAATATATATATATGTATATATTTTCTTTTAACCAATTAGTGTCGAATTTAAAATTTATAATTATCCATTAGTGCAATAAAATTCCTCAAAATATTGTGAATTGTAAATATATTTAAAAATTATATATATTTTCGGAATATTTTTTAAACTATTTTGTACCTCAATTAATTAAAAATCAAATATGTAATAATTATAATTATCAATAAAACATTTTGATGCGATCAAATTACATAAAATTAAAACTAAAAACAAAAAATAAAAATTTAATATTATATTTAATCTAAATTTATTTAACTCCAAATTTACTAAATAAATCAAACTTCTTAAAATGAAAGTCTCTTTTAGAATGACAAGAAATGTAATTTTTCCGAACACTTTGTAGATTTAAATTAAAATACTTTATAGATTTAAATTAAAATAAATCTGTATTAGTTATAATTATCTATACAATCATTTTTAATTATATTGATAAAACAAATTATTTATAATACAATATCACATAATTACGCCGTAAGGCGTTTCCCTCTGAAATCAACTCCCCCAATTGCCACCGTGTACTTATTTGAGCCATCCGATCAAATGTTAGACGATTGAAACATTCTAGACAGTTGGATGTAGTTTAGGTTAGTTTCTTATATTCTTTCCGCACAGTTTTTCTGGCTGCTTCAAATCGCCGCACAGTTTTCTGGCCGCTTCAAATCGCCCTGAGCAACAACGTCTCTGGACATCCGACTCGAGGAGCTTGGAGCTTGAGGAGCTTTTATCTCCAGTGAGAGTTGACGAGCTTTTATCTCCATTGAGGGTTTTGCAGGCAAAGTTTTCATTGGATCTTTCGGGTTCAGATTTCCTCCATCGGAAGAGATTGCATAATGTCCATGGACATAATGGCTAATAGCCTTCTGGCAGGGGCTTCTCCGGCCATGGTTCATGCCATATTTTACTCCTCATGCTAAGGGCTTGTGCATCAATATTGCGACTCTGACCCCTGATTGGACTGTTTCAATGAATGCTGCTGCAGCCAAGGCTGCAGAGGCTCAGAATCCTTGGGTATTAGATCCAACGGCTTCAGGGGCTTTTAAGTATAGAATGAATAGATGTCTGGAGCTTGTTGATATTAAACCCACAGTTATATGAGGAAATGCTTCAGAAATCTTGGCATTAGCTGGTGCTTCTATTGGCTCAGCCAAGGTAAATCCTTAATCCTTATGTGATATTTTAATTCCTGTCAAGTGGGTTTTGATGATTTTGGCACAAATGGTTAGAAGGGTCATTCACACTGTTATCAATATGCGCTTGCAATGTTGGCTTGATGCTTCTCATCCAATCATTTGATTGAACTAGGGTACAGGGGACCAGAATCTATGGTTTCTTTTTCTTCTTTATTGATGGACAGAGTAGGTCTGGTGAGGATGTTTGCTCGTTATTGGTTGATATTGCGATCGATATTGAAACATAAATTCTTTATCTGATCTTGAGAATTTCAAACCCTTTTCTCCTATTCTTTTCTATATGTTCCATAAAATCAATAAAGGAGGTTTCAGCTACTTTGGCCAGAGTAATAAGACTTGGATCAGAAAAAGTTAGAGCAGTAAATTTCAACAGAGAAGATGCACATTAAAAATGATTCCTAGTGCTCTATGCTTTTGAAACTTAATTCAATATCAAAATTGGTTCAATGCATGCTTTCACTTGAGTTTCATTTCCAAGTAACAGGGGCTTTCGTCGTCGCATATGCACCTTAGAGAAATATGTTGACGGTATGCGAGGCATTGCAGTCAAAATATTAAAGCCTCCAATTCCTATTTAATTCATGTGAACTTAACATAAATATTGACTGTTACACAACATAGAACATCTCGACAGAAATAGTTTCAAATATTCACACATAATGCACAGTGCAGGCCCTCTGAAAACAAGGTAAATGGCAAAAAATTCGTGGAAGGAATTCCAACTTATTGAGAAAAAAGACACTAATGGAATAGTTGTCATAATATGTTCCAATAAGTTTAACAAAAAAAACTAAAGAAAATATGCTATAACAAATCCCTCATAGCTGTTTGCAATATTTGCCGTGGAAAGGAACATTGGAAGGGCTGATCAGGATCTTACTGGGTTAACCTGACTCAGAGCTGAAAAGCACCCAACTTTTCATTTCCAAAATACTGAAAATAGAAATTCCACCAGGCCTCCAAAGTGTTGAACTTGTAATTTCCACTGCGCGCGGGCCAGCATTTCAACGCCGTACCAAAACCACTGCAGCAAACCTGAAAACCGTCGGTAAGTTATCGCACCGCTCTTTGGCATGAGGTAGTTTCCGTACTGAGGGGCTCCGATAAGATTTGGAGCAGACACATGGATTGGGGTGACATCACCCTCTGACATTTATCGGACGAAAAATGTCAGTCAAAAATCCCCATCCGATATTCGTCCGATTAAAGGCAATGTTGTCCACCGTCTGATTGAACCAAGGTGCATACGGGGTCTGCTAAAATTAAATGTTGCGTGGATTAATACTATAGCCCATACTCTATGATTAATGAAATGTCATGTTTTTGGTAATACACTTAATGTTTTTATGGCCCGTAATATTTATTGCATACGGAAGTATGGGCGTAAAAATATAATGTAAGTTTTTTATTATTTCGCATATGTATCGTATGGGTGTTGACTTCAATATGTTAAGTGGATCGCACACGGGGAGAAAAAAAAACTGGGTTCGTCGAATGAAAACCGGAGGAGAAGAACAAAGAGTTCGTGGGAGCGGAAAAACAAAGGAGAATGCACAGCAGTGCATAGTTTATGTGTGCTAACCAATTTTGTAATACACAGTGAAACTCAACAGCGTGGAGGTTGTGGTAATATGTAAGCACATTTTTTTTTAATATGCAATTGAAAATTCAGCAGGTCGAATGTAATGAAAATTTCACACAATGGTGAATGTTAAATTTTTATTTTACAACAGTATGTGTAAAAATGGTTTTACATCAGTAAATGTAAAAAGGGGTTTTACAGCAGTAAACCCAGCTCAGTAAATTCTTAGGTGAAAACAGAGTTTTGGTTGAATGTTGTTTTTGGTAAATCCCTCTCAGCAAAGAGGATGAATGTGTATCGCTGAATTTATTTTAATCAATAGAAATCTTTTATGGTGGTGCAATACTCTGTTCAGTAAATTTTTTTTTAAAGCTCCTCTGTGCAAAAATATCCTGGAGTAAAGAAAACAGAGCATTGCCTCTGTGTATTTTATCTTTGTGTTTTTTGGATTTTCCCATTAAAAATCCCCAACAGTGGTATCAGAGCAGGCTTAGGCTCTTTGAAGACAACAAAGAAGCTGAAGGGAGGAGTCTTTTGGTTGCAGCAGTCAGTTGTTTTAAAATATACAGTCAAGAAATTGAAGCATAGCTGAGGATGCAAGGAATGGCCAGCACAAGCACTGGTATGGGTTTGTTTAACCCTCAATTCCTACAGTTTAATGGGACAAACTATGACTATTGGGCAATAACCATGAAAGCC
>APFE030293920.1:0-12087 GCA_000404065.3 Pinus taeda | reverse complement strand
TCAGCCTTTGAGTTAGATTACTAAGGGTTAGGAAAAAGAAAAAAAAATTGGGCCCGAGTCCTAATAGAAGTCATTGGTTAAGTTGAAGTACCAACTTTACTCTACGTTAGTACTCACATTACTAGACCTGCAGTAGCCATTTGAAATCAAGATAGATGCCTCATACAATGCTATTGGTGCATTCCTCACCCAACATGGGCATCTAGTGGCCTAATAGAGTGATACACTTTCAAATACAATACAGAAGTACCCCACCTATGAAAAAGGGATGCATTCCATCATGTAAGCTTACTGGAAATGGAAGCATTACATTCTGTAGAAGGAGACAGTCATCCACACTGATCACCAACCTCTTTAATTTATATAGACACAAAGGAAGTTGCAAAATGATCGCCACCAGAATTGGTCTACATATCTACAACAATTCCACTTGAACATTAAATAAAAAAAGGAAACATAATAATGTCGTAGACAACCTCAGCCGGTCCCTAGTTGCAGCACTATCTCATGTTCTCAACTCTTGTGGCCATGAGACTTCTGGATGGTTGCAACTATACAAAAAAAATCCAAATTTCTCCTCCACATACCATATGCTAGTAAATGGAAAGCATATGCCTAATTTCCACCTTGAGGACACATTATTATGCTACTTGGGCCACCTTTTTGTTCCTTCAACCAAGCATGCCAAGCTGATTTGGGAGGCACACTACAGTCGAGTCGCATGACACTTTTTTGTGGAGAAAAATTTGGTTGTACTATAGAAGTATTCTATTGGCCCAAACCCCGATTAGATGTTAGGAAATATATCATAGCATGCACTACCTATGCCATCCCCAGTGCAACCATCAAGAAGCAAGGTATGTACACTCCTTTTCCTACTCTGAGCCAACTGTTGGAATCCATCTCCATAGACTATATGTTTGGCCTCCCTTCTACTAAGCATGGAAATGACTCTATATTTGTGGTTGTGGATAGATTTTCTAAGATGGTTATATTGGTGACCTGCAAGAAGATTATCACAATAGAGGAAACTAACAAACTCTCCTTTGAATGAGTATGGGTACATTTTGGGATCCCGTGAACCATTATGTCAGATCAGGATAGTAGGTTCCTGAGCACATTTTGGTCAAGCCTCTCGACACTATTGGACACCAAGCTCACAAAGTCAATTTCCTTCCATCCCCAGATTGATGGCCAGATGAAGGTCATCAATAGGATGGTAGTGCATAGACTCCACATGTACAACTCCAAGCATCCTCGAACCTGGGATGAGAGTCTCCCATATCTCCATCACAATTATATCAAATCTCTCCGTAGCTTGACTGGTCGCAATCCCTTTCAAGTGGGTCTAGGATTTCAACCATTGTGTCTGATTGATATTTCCATGCCTCATTAAACTACACATACATAATCCACAAATGTATTGTCCGAGGCTAATAAAGTGACCAAATTTATTGAATGCACCCAACAAATCCGCCAACAGGTTCATGACATCTTGGAGAAGTCAAATTCCAGGTACAAATAGTGACATGATCAACATCGGGTGCTACACAAGTTTCAGGTGGGTGACAAAGTTTGGTCACATTTGCAGAATGAATGCCTTACCGGAGCCCATAAAAAACTTAGAGCACTCCGATATGGTCCTTACAAAATTACCAAGGCAGTGGGAGACAATCCTTTTGAGCTCAAAATTCCCCATTTCATTGGCCTACACCCACTGTTCAATGTGGACTGCCTTCAACCATACTTCCCATCATTATTGGACATATCAGACATTGCATAACAACTCACACCAGTAGATTTAAACACATATTTCAAGGAACAGGCCACAACTGATCAGATTATGGACACACATGTTAAGAAAACTCACTAGCAGAAGATCCAACTATATAAGGTTGTCAAAGTTGGCCAACTCCTACACCAAGGAAGGTTTCTCACTAGGGACCAAGTTCAGTAGAAGTTTCCCCATCTCATGGAAGCACTCAACACAATGGGGACCACTACCACCTAAGGGGCGAGGATTGTTCCAGGTGGATTTTGGTGGCCACCCACCTATTCCACTTGTACCCCTACAACTATCTCTTTTAGTTTTTCAGTTTCCTTAATTGTAGGACAACTATTTCTGGTAGTTTTTCGGGTCATCAACTTCCGGAGCCATTTTGAGGCACTAAATAGGATTTTTTGGGAAAAACAGGGCCAATGTTGGTCAATATCTCTAACAAGGTATTTTTTGTGTCAAACAGAGATCATATGCCAATGTTACGATCCTCGGAAGTTGATTTAGCAATTTATCCAAATGAAGCACATAGTTTTGGTGCTTCAACTCCTAGGGTCAGGTTTTTGGATGCTTATGGTTTTCCGTTGTTGATCAATAATAAATAGGCTTTTGAGGCTCATTGTAACGCAGTTTAGAGGCATGTAGGCGCCACATTTCTTCTCAGAGATAAACTACCATTGCCTAAGCTAGTCTTATTTCCATTATGTTTGTAAGCATATTTCAGTACTTGATATTAATGAAATGAAGTATTTTTTCTATTGCATCTTCATATTTGGGGTTATATCTCTAATTTTTTGCATTCCTGTTTAAGTTTGGATCAATAATTATATATATCATTTTTTGGATAAAATTAATTCAAGGTAAGCTTTAAAATTTATTGAATCATTCTTAAGGAGCATTTGAAACATTAGCGCAAAACATCTAGAGGTCTAACTACAGATGTGCTTCGACGTCTATAAACATAGGAGCTACCTTTTTTTGTGAGTGTGTTGTGCTCTACAAACAACCCCCCATTTCATGTCATTTTATTCATAAAACATTAACCTATGAAATGGGTCCCTTTAAAGAGAAATTGATATCAATACTTTTATTGTTCAAAAAGTCCGATAATCAAATGAATGCATGTTATAAAACCCTTTTTGAACAAACCCATTTTAAAGAAATAACGCGAATCTTGGTCATTGCGATAAAGCGATCGCAAGATCGCATATCGCAATGACATAAGAGATATATAAAGTGGCACAAAGCTTTCCGCCGATGCGATATTGCATTCGGCGATCGGAAATATCCAATGCACGTCTAAAAGCACCCCATTCCATTTTCCCTGATGCGATGCGCATTCGACGTTCGGCGATCGACAGTTTATTTCCACTCGAGTCTTGATGTGCTCACAGCATTTCGCCGATGCGATATCGCCTTCGGCGATCGGCGGTAACCAATACACATCGTTAAGGCGCGCTTCTCACACACCCCCGATGTGATGCGATAAAGCGTTGTTTTCAATAAAAAGCCGTTAAGTGATGGGATAGCTCAATTGATTCATATTTAAGGCTAGATCACTTGCGCTCAGCCGCCAAAGCATCCATTGCATGCTTAAGAGGATTATTCACCCTAATAACGATATAATGGGCATTTATAGGGTGACAGGTTTTATACGGCCAATTAATGGGATCATGTCTTAAAATCTTTCAATGGATTGTGTCCGCGCCCATTTTAAGAGCTGAATAACTTATTGCGCACCTATTCATATGTTATCACTTGCAAGTTTTCATTTTTATCTCTCTGTATTACGCACAATTGCCTCTCTGTGCAGAATTCATTCATAGACAGGAGTTTGAGCATGATGGGAAAGAAATCTAAGAAGACTGCGGGTGCTTCCAATCCACCAGTCGCAGGACAAGCTGCTGCAAAAAAGAAGAAGGGCCTAATATCTGATACTACATGTACGGGTCTCACCAGAGTTACTTGGCAAGGCACTTACGACTTAATTGAAGTTGAGAAACCAAAGAAGACGGTAACAGAAGCTAGCGCGGATCCACTACGGAAGTCTGATTGTACTCTCAAAGATTTAGCCGACTCTTTCCTTCACAGGATAGCAGCCAAGGAGCAAATTCTCCCATACACAGACGTTGTGCGATGGGCGAATGAAGAAATCGCAATCATGGACAGAACTTTCAGCACCAGATATGGGAGGATTTTCGGATCATTCAAGGCAGATGACTTAAGGCAAATGTATCATTTGCCCGAGCCAGAGAAAATATATAATAGCGCCTTCCTTCAGAAGTTTGCAAGTGAAAATGAAATTGAATCCGAACCCATCAAGGATTGGAGACAAAATCTGGACAAGCACAAACACGAATCTTCCGGTAAGTACTCGGTTGATTCTTTGGCTTCTCCTTATTGCTATGCGGGTATAATGATGTGTAGGTTATGGGGATTACACGACTCTGCTAGTTTTACCATAGAAATGGATCCTCTTATGGAGGCAGCAGTAAACAGTATAATTATGGATTGGGCTACTATTCTCTCGGATAAACTAGCAGTAGCTGTTCGTGATTTTAGAAATAAGACTATGGTCACTGAAAGGAAAATCTCCCCATTTTACTATAGTGCATATATCTTAGACACATTATGTTTCAATTCTGAATGTCTTGTTCTCGGTTGGAGGTGGACTGCACAGGACCCCTCGCCCATTCATATATATCACCAAAAATTGTGGAAGTCTTCTTACAAAAACCACTTGTATCAAATTTGCAATGGCTTTATGGTGCCCATTTACTATTCCATTTTTGATAAACCCATTCCGAAGATTTCCTATCAAGCTTCCTTTGATTTACCAGCAGCGGCTAGTTCGTTTGGAGAAGAGAAATTTACCTATATCAGAGTTTACGGCAGCCAAGCCAACCCACATGTTGTCCCTTTATATGTTCCAGATAAGCTGCTAGCAAGAGAAATCGCGTACCAGATTACGGCTGAGAGTACCACACAGACTCTCAAAAAAGAAAAGAAAAAAGGCTGGCCCTCTTTTCCCTTAAGGTGTGGTGTCTTTACGCTGCATGATCTCAAACATGCAGAAAAGGAAGCTACAAAGATTCAATCTTTAGCTCTGGCCACAATCCCAAACAGGGCATTTGATCTAAAGCTAGTTGCCTATGCCGCATTAGAACAAGCCAAATTGACAAAGTTTGAGCATCAGGAAGATATGTTTGATGACCTGTTCACTTCAATTGAAACTATAGGTCAGGCTAAAGAACTCGCTAGGATGAAATATAATGATGAAGGGTTGACTGAGTTCAATAAACTTAGAGAACAAAGGTTGCAAACTCTGCCTCTAGATTTATTAGCAACAACCCCAGCGACATCGTCAAGCGAGTCTGGTCAACAACAGTTAAAGGAACCTCCTGCTATAACAAAAGATCATAATAAGGAGCAGGAGGGAGAGCAAAGGAAGGAGCAGGAAGAACAGCTAAAGAAAGAGAATGAGGATAAACAAAGGAAGGGGCAAGAGGAGCATAAGAAGAAAGAGCAGGAACAAGTACAGAAGGAGTCTCAAACTGATAAAAGGCAATAGACCACTACTAATGTCAATGTGGACACTACCACAAACCCCAAATTGCTCCAGGAATGGCAGCATCTTGATTCTATCATCAGTGGATCAAAACGCTCAAAAGATACAGACACTTCTAAGACCAGCGACACGCAAGACATTACTTCACCTCAGGCTCTAAGTGGAACCAGCGGCCCACCCAAGTCTCTGGATGTTGAGATAATTCCAAAAGATCCCACCGATCAAATCATTCTACAGGTAGAAGATATTCCTCCATTGGATGTTTTCTACAGTCCGAGGCATAGAGCAGTTGTAAAGCGATTAAGGAAAAGACGAAGGATTGATCAACCTTCTATCTTTCCGGAGCAAACGGTCACGGGTAATGTAGTATGGAAGGAGAAATTGGACCCCTCCGATGATCTAACAAAGTTGTCACAGTATGCTAGAGCCTATTCGACAGCAACAATCGACAAAGCATTGGAGGTAAGCCTTCTATTGAAGAATAAGGACCAAGAAATCTCTACATTACAGACAGAATTGGCCGAGACAAAGCAGAAGGCAGCGCAAGCAGAGGAGCAGTTGCTGGCACAACAACAAATGAATAATCAATTAACCCAGCAATTGCAAGCGGAAAAGCAAAGGATTAACCAAAATGCGATCCAGAAACAGAAAGAATTGACAGAGGCATTGGCACAGTTGAAAGCGGCGAATGAACAAATGGTGAAAACCAAAGATGAGCAAATCGCTCAAATGTCATCACAGCTAGAAAAGATAAAAGAGGCTTCGCAAGTGACAGAGTTCAAAAAAGAAGCATCATTGATAAACAATGCACTAATATCTCAGGTTAAACTCTTGTGTCAACAGATCGCTCAAGCTGAGCCACTGTGCGAGTTAACTGTATCTATAAATGAGCAGGTAGAAAAAGCCAGGGATGAATTAAATCAAGCCGATGAGGCCATTACTGCACACCTTGAATGGCAAGATTCTGATCAGGGAAAAGCAGCAAATTTGCCCAGGATACTTGAAACATATAAAGATATACTTTTCACAGAATGGCACACTCAGGTGATGAAAGCAGAGAGAGCGGCTTCAAGATGTAGATCAACTTCTAGCAATCTAGTTGATTTAGTCAACAACACTCTCTACTTGGCAAATATGATTTCCCAATGTACACCAGGAAAGATGACAACAACAAATACATTGGAGCAATCATGTTATCCTGAGTTATAAGAAAAGGGAAGATTAGTCGCTGGGGTTAATAGTTTAAACTTGGAAGCATATTGGCTTTTCCTAATTAAGCCACATACACAAAGAGCCGCCCTGAAGTGTTTAACAGATGCAATCGGGTGTATGATCCCCGATATTCAAGATGCTACCTATGCTGCCCAGCTCAGTTCGCGCCTCAACAAACCTCCGGAAGTTGAGCCAATGCTTGCAATAAATCAGCTCGGATTCAAAGGAAAGCAGCCGACTTGATGAATCACCCTCCAGCTCGCCAGATCGCTAGCCAAAATAGGATAAAAAATTATTGATATCAGTTTAGTAGCATTTCTGTTTAGTAGATATTTAAATTAATATTGTATTTATAGACCCTTTCATGTTTTTAGAAAGGGTCGTAAAATTTTGTAAGAGACTTAACAGACTGAAGTTTGCACTACTGTGCTTCAGCCAATATTCTTTTATGAAACTCGACCAGTTGTTCTTACTTTAATGAGGAAGTTTCTTTATGCAATTGTGCAGTATTGTCGTTGATTGAAGAATGTTTTTGCGTTAAAGGAAGAACTACACATAGCGATTGATATCTGGGAGTGACACGCAGCTCATATGGTATTTCTATCTATGTTTGAATTCATTCCGTTTATATGAATTGTTATGTAATTATTCTTGCTATCGTTGATTATATGCATGCGCTATAACAGCAAATCTTATTCATTCCATTATTGGGTGTTTAGTGATCTGCCTTTGCTTTTAATCATGTGTATGATAATGATATAAATGTATAAAGTGTGGTAATTTCGCTTCAATCGCTCTGCTTAACTATTTAGGCACAACAAATCTTAAATAATTTAATATCTATGTTGTGAAGATATAGTCATCTATATGCTTGTCTTTTAGACATAGAACATCAAACGCTACGCTTTAGAGCTCCATAGATTCCCGAGATAGTTTCATTTATTTATATTTCTATCAATAGTTTAGCCTTTCACTCACTGCTAGCGTTATCTATAAACCATTCACCCATCCCATTTATCTATTTCTGGGAAACTGGTCCCATTATCCCCAGTCGGAGCCACTACCCCAAACGGAAAAGGAGTTGTACTAAGGTCCGGACTGGGTGGTTTCCCCAATTTTGTTGCAACGATTTTCAAGGCATCAACATTTTTGGCGCTAGAAGGAGGGTCTTGACTCTGAATGGCAAGAAAACCCAAATCTGCAAGCCATTATGAGAGTAATTGTCCCTCCAAATCTCCTCGTTATTCTCGATTGCATGTTGGTTCTCCAGCACGCAATCAAGAAGAAGAGGAATCAACTACCACTGCTCAAACCCATCATACTCCAGAACAATTAAGTCTTGAATCCCCTGAAGTCCAGTCTCTTATCCACAAACTTCAGAGCTTCTCGTTTTCGCCACAGAAATCTGAGGTATCACAAAGCAGTGTGACTTCGCAGTTCAATCTATCTCATCCACTTACCAGACTTCAAAGTGAAAAGCTTGGTATTGAACCCACTGAGTTCCCTTTACCCGAAAGGAAAAGGGCCAAGAAATATACTGAAGGGTCTGATAGTGGAGACCTTTCATCCACGTCATCCATTTCATCTCCCCATCTGCAAAGTCAACCATCCACTCCTCCATTACATATTGTTGTACATCACGCAATAGAAGCCTCAACATCTCAATCTGCTCACTCCTCGATATTATCTCCTTCCTATACCTTTGGAATCCCAATAGTAATACCAACCACCGGTACTATTACAATGGCAGATCCATGGAACAGACCTGGTGCAGTCCATATGCCTGCACCATTGCATCCATTGCCAGATTATCCGGAAAAATGGATCCCCAAGTTTAATCCAGAAGATGGATCCCCAAGTGTTGTTAGACTTTTCCCTTACACTTTGCAAGGATCAGCAGGATCCTGGTATTTCTCTTTACCCTCTGGTTCCATTACCAGTTGGAACACCTGCTAAGAGCAGTTTCTTACAAAATATGGAGATGATAGGTCTTTGGCTACTTTAATAAATGATCTCTCCAATCTAAGAATAGAGCATAGGGAACCAATTAACGAATTTAATGCTCGTTTCAATAAACTCCTGAACAAAATCCATACAGCTTCCAAACCAAGTGAACAAATTCGAAGCGAATGGTATATCACTGCCCTACCTGCCAATATAGCCATTTTTGTAGATAGGGCTGGGAAACCTACCTTAGCCGAAAATATGAAAGAAGCACTTGCTGTGGAAAAATGCATCAATGCCTTAGAAAAGAAAGCTACCTTGGAAGACAGAAAAGCTAAAAAAGTTTCTTTCAAAGAAGACTCCAAGAAGAAAAGCCCGAAAGACCCATATGACATGGAAGGTTTGCAAAAGGTCCTGAAAACTTTGTCTAACGAAATGATTGACATAAAGAAACAGGTGGCTGAAAAACTTCAAACAAAAGACCATTTAGGACTTATAAGAAAACTGAAACAAAGCCACCCAATGTCATATCTAACGCAGATTCAGACCAAGAGGAGGAAGAAGAAGATGCAACCCCACCAACTGACGATGAAGAAGAAGTAGCTGAATGTCATGGAATGTGGGATTTTATACTCCCCAATTCTGATACCGATAATGAAGAAGAAGCCTTCCCACTAACCACTAGAAGTAAAAGTACTTCTGAACCTATCCAGGCAACTTCAAAGAAAAGGAGTGCAGGTGCTGCCACCACAAAGGAAAAAGTACCTCCAAAGAAATCACCTGCAATAGTCCCCCAAAACCAGCCTTCAACTTCTAATTCTCCTTCAACATCTAAAACGTTAGTGGTATCCGATTCAATGGAATACAACATTGTTGATGACATGAAGAAAACTAAGGCAAACATAACCATGTTTGAACTTAGTAAGCTAAAGCATCAGCAAAAATTACTTCTTAAAGAATCGAATGCTGTTCCCTCCACACCACTTCCTAGTTCAAAAGCTGCTAATGATTCAGGCCAACCACCTCCAGGTATGGTTGAAGCTACCGATTTAGTTCTGATTGGAGACAGATCAAATTCTCATACTCCACCCTTCCTTCTGACTTATGAAATCTATAACAGAAACCTGCACAACTGTTTAATTGACTCAGGGGCATCATCTAACACAATGCCAGCTTCAATTTGTTCCAAATTGAACATAGAACCCCAGAAGAGTGCCATCCATATTGTACAGTTGGATAGGACTAAAGCGCAGGTAGTTGGAGAGATTAATTCTGTAACTATCAGGTTGTCTGCTGATCCCAGAATAGTACAAAGAATTGACATTCTAATAGCTGTTATACTTGAGTTTTATGGTTTAATTTTGAGTAGGGATTGGTTCGAAAAATTGCATGGGTATATTTCTACTGATTGGTCACACATGTGGCTTCCTTATAAAGGTAAGCCAGATCAAATAAAGATTGATCGAGAAAAACATATGACCCATACAGTTACTGATTTGAACAAGAAAACCATCCTCTAGCTTTCAACAACAACATTTTGGGAAATTATTCATCAGAGTCGTTCTTTGGCAACTTTGTTGCCCAATCCTCCCCTTTCTCAGTTAATCATTTTACATCTCAGATTGAAATTTTTTCACAAACAGATAAGTCTAGGTGTTTCAATGATGATGAGAAAACTGTAAATATGATTTTTAATACTTCTTTAGTTTGGTCTTTGTATTTTGATGGCTCCAAGTCTAGTGAAGGCTCAGGAGCAGGATGCATCTTGGTTAGTCCACATGGGGAAAAGACAATGCTGTCTTGCAGATTAGAATTTGAGTGCACTAACAACACATCTGAATATGAAGCTTTAGTTCAAGGATTATATAAAGCAATCGGTCTTAAAGTGCGATATCTAAAAGTATTCGGCGATTTTGAAATTATTGTTAAATAGGTTATGAATGCAATTCATTGCCTTTCTAATCACCTTAAGCATTACCAATCACTAGTGCAAGACCTTACCTCACATTTTTTAGCATTTAACATTTCCTCCATTCCTCCGTCCTAGAATTCGGCAGCCGACCTACTAGCCAATGTAGCCTCCAGGCTTCTACCTTCTAAAGACTACAGCCTTGATAGATTTTCCGTAGAGTTGATTTTTAGGCCTTCAATTCCTGATAATGTCACTAATTGGAGAGTATTTAATCATGATGATGATATTTTACAATTCTTAACTTCTGAGAAGTCTTATGACAACCAAATCATTGAAGAAGATGAGCATGACTCCCAAATAAAGGAAACATCTCAGGAAAATGCAATTCCTAAGCCTGTGGTAAAGCTAGAAGATCTTTATGATATAAAAGATAGATTTAAACTTGTAACTAATACAAAGATCCAAAGCTCTACCCTAAGGTTTGAATTGATAAATTTGGGTACTGAGCAAGCTCCTCAAAATGTGAATTTAGGATTAGGACTTTCTGTAGAAGAGAAAAAAGCATTCATTAAACTGTTAAGGAAAATAAACAAGATTTTGCTTGGAAATATGATGACTTAAAGACTTATTGATACATCTATTATCCAACATACCATTTCCAATGCTTCCCGATCAAAAACCAATTCAGCAGAAGTTAAGAAAAATACACCCAAATTTAGAAAGCCAGATAAAGTCGGAGCTTAACAAACTCCTTAAAGCCATGATTATCTTTCCAGTCCGACATTCCAACTGGGTTTCTAATATGGTGCCTGTCAGGAAGAAAAATGGCGACATTCGAATTTGTATTGATTTCAGGAATTTGAATAGAGCAAGCTTGAAAGACAATTTCCCATTGCCTACTATGGAGAAAATACTTCAATCAGTGGCAGGTTATGAATTGATGTCCTTTATAGATGGTTTTTCAGGATACAACCAAGTCTTGGTTCATCCTGATGACCAGCTTAAAACTACATTTAGAACAAAATGGGGAACATATGCATATCAGAAAATGCCTTTTGGACTTATAAATGCAAGAGCGACATTCCAAAGAGCTATGGATACAGCTTTTAGGGGACTGATTAATAGAACAGTAGTCGTCTATCTAGACGATATAACTATATTATCTAAAGAGAGGTCTAATCATTTACTTGACTTGAACCAAATCTTTCAACGCTGTAAAAGATGTGGTATTTCTCTTAACCCCAAAAAGTCATTCTTTGCTCTTGATCAAGGTAAACTCTTGGGTTTTATTGTGTCTCGAGATGGCATTTATATCGATCCTGATCGGATCAAATAAATTTCTGAGATTCCATTTCCTCACAATAAGAAATCGATGCAGTCATTTCTAGGCCAGATTAATTTTGTTAAAAGATTTGTTCCAGATTTCTCTCACATTATTTTGCCACTCCAAACAATGATTAAGAAAAATTTAGTCTTTAAGTGGGGATCAGTAGAAAAAGAAGCTTTTGATTTAATCAAGCAATCTATAATCAACGCCCCCTCCTTAATTACTCCAAATTTCTGTAATCATTTCACATTGTATACTATCGCATCTGACTCTTCATATGCTGCAGTACTCACGCAACTAAATGATCACAATTTGGAGGCACCCATTTCATTTTTTAGCTCAAATCT
>APFE030293919.1:0-10219 GCA_000404065.3 Pinus taeda | reverse complement strand
TATGTACTTTCAGATCTTTAAGCTCTGAAACTACGACCTGTAGTAGTCCTCTGTGTCCTCTTTCCAATGCCACCAGTCTGACCCAAATTGGATTCTCCAATGAAGAGTTATGCTGAATCTCCCACAGTGACCTGATTATAGACTAATTCAGTAGAGCGAACTTGTATGACGTGCCACGTGTCACTGTTTCAACCTTTGACTCTGCAAAATATATCAATGAAAACTATAGTCCGTCCTCTTTCTGCACCTTCTTACGAAATTTCAATCCGATGCTCAGAAAGAAAGTTATGACGATTTTCCCCAGGTCACCTGTTTTGAGTGTAATCAGGAGTCTGCAAAAAGGCCAACGTCCTCAGATCATATCTCGAATATCCACGAAACGCTCTGAAATTCGGACCGAAGTTCAGCGGCCAATTCTTCTCAAATTGGGTTTTTTTTTGCAACTTCTGAACGTTCACAGAAAAAGGCTATAGCGGGAAAAATTCCACGATACTTGTTTGAGCGCGAACCCTAGAATCCAAGCTTGATACCATGTAGGAACAGCTCAAAGATAGGAAGATAGTCAACGCCTTAGGAATCAGCCCTTTCGGGGAATCCTTTACATTACATAATGAACATTCTTGGGATTGATACATGAAAAGACCTCATTTCTTATATTTAGGAATCTAAGGGGTATACTAATCAAAGCTCGACATTAACTTTAATAATTGTAAGGACAATAATAACAATAATGGGCTTCTATGGGGCACAATAGTAACAATATGGGCATTGCATGGGTACATCAATATAATAATTGGGTTGTACTAATAACAATAAGGGGTTACACTAGTAGTATAGGGGTCTAACATCAGCACACCCCCATCAAGGGACAAGTTGTTATTGATCAACACTAGTGCAGAATGGAGCAATCTGCCGCTTAACGCAAGTGTCTAAAGGGGAAAGGCGCACTGGGCATTAAAAGCACTACTTTTTGGTAGTTAGACCCAAAAACTCAATTATTTGGAAAAGTCGTGTTTAGGGCTTTGTGTTGGGATGATGACAACATGTTCACAAATGATGATTGATCTAGTTTGTAGGCCTATTGACCAGATGCGAAAAAATGTTCTATAACAAATAGTACTAGATTTAGTCTTGCTTTTCATGAGTTGATCCAGCATTTGAAAGCAACATGTTAATAATAAATTAACAAATTCTTTTGAGTATGCTCATAATGTTGATCATAACCCCACTAACTTGTCATGTGGAAAAATATTTAAGCAAATATTCTACCTTCTGGATCAACAACTATTAGCTGAAAATAAATAAACATTTGTACCCTTCTCCTTATCCTGGACTCACATTATTCTAGTCTTCATTCCTGATCAAAATACAGGAATGGAGTTTGAGACTACTTCTTGTAGTGATCTCTCTCTAATGGTAGCTACTTCTAATCTCTTTCTCTGGTCATATGAACTTCTTTTCTTTCATTAACTAGTTGTTTGAATGACTAGCATGGAAACTACGAACAAAATGAAACAGAACAACTTTTTTGTCTGAAGGTGTGCAGCTCAAATGAAACAGTTACCGAGGGTTCATCAAGTTCTTCATCTTTCTTTAGAACTTGTACTCCTTTCGAGATTTCAATCACCATTTAATGCCCACTCAAGACAGGGAATTTCTACACTGCAACCCCCCTTGTTTACAGTGAAATATGTTTAAAAACCGAAAAAATCGTTGTCCATAAAGTCAAATTCCAAGGTTGTATCCAACCAAATTCGATTTAAATGAAGATCCAGAATTATAGCGTTCTGTCCCTGATGCCCTTTTAACCAAGAAATTAGATGGTTAGTTTTCCAAGTAGAATTACATATTGGTAGGTATTTTTCATAAACATAGTTTAACCATGTGATTTTAACAATGTGGTGTTATTTCTTTCCCGCTATAGTTTTGTAATATAGATTTTGGAAGATTAAAATTATTATTTTAAATATGAAGATCCAGAATTATAGCGTTCTGTCCCTGATGCCTTTTTAACCAAGAAATTAGATGGTTAGTTTTCCAAATAGAATTACATATTGGTAGGTATTTTTCATAAACATAGTTTAACCATGTGATTTTAACAATGTGGTGTTATTTCTTTCCCGCTATAGTTTTGTAATATAGATTTTGGAAGATTAAAATTATTATTTTAAATATAGAAATAAATTTAATATATTAAATTTTCTAAAATATATAATGATATATATTAATGTTTTAAATTATTTTTTATTTTTAATTGAAATAAAAAATATTAAAAATAACTTTATTATTAAATTAATATTTTTTTATAATGATTTGAGTAAAAAGAAATTGTATTTTACATATTAATTATTGGACTTTAAATTTTTGAAAATTATCACCTTGAAGAAACACTCCTTGAAAGAGTCTTTCAAAACCATGGTTGTCTCAATCAAATTAGCTAATAGAAAATCTCAACTTCTCCAATTTCAATTTATTATTGATCATATTTACATTATATGTTACAAAATTGTTAAAATTCCTCCATTGATTGATAGTTGCATAGTAGCATAGTCTTTATCCTTTTTTTTATAGTAATTGATATGTTGGCGCAATTACGACACTAAGAGGTCTGCATTTTATCATTATTCAATAACACTTTGTTTCTATAGTCATTTCTGCAATAGGTTGTTATTCCCACCTTCACACACTTCTTCCATACGTCTTCTCCCTACAGATGACTTCTTCTACACAAACCCTACTACACACAATTACTTTCACGCATTTTCTCTTTCTCGCATGATTTCACACTCAATGCTATCAATTGTTTCTATATCACTTATTGTCTATCAAATAAATTGTTCATGTCAATCTAAAATTATCATATAACCTAGTTCATTTACTATACACGTAAACCAAACCTTTCATGCGAAAGAAGTGTTATGGCTAAAAGTGTCCAAACCTTTCATGCGAAAGAAGTGTTATGGCTAAAAGTGTGCGGAAGAAGGGCGCAGAATGAGAAATGTGTTCAGAGGTGCGAAAATGAGGATATATGTAGAAGGAAGAAAAATGTAAAATGAACATCCACTCTTCTACACCTTCTCAGTTGATTTAATAAAATATACATGATACATTTTCCTAATCAATGTAAATACAATATATAATCAATTTAAATACAATATATATATATATTTTGTAATCACTAGTTAAAATATACATGATACATTTTCCTAATCAATTGAAAATACAATATATACATTTTGTAAGCCCTAGTTAAAATTAGCAATTAAGAGCTTAGGGGGTTTTATAGCCTTCTGAGTTTAACTCACTTAATCGTGAGTGAGAGTTTGACAAGTCAAACTCATGTTGACCAAAGGTTCACTCGGGCCAAGAAAAGCAGGAAAACTCGTTTTGTTCCCAATTCAAGTTAAACTCGTGTTTGAGTCATGATCTAGTTAACTATAAAGTAAGAGATGCTGTAAATGTAACTCGTGTTTGAGTCATGATCTAGTTAACTATAAAGTAAGAGATGCTGTAAATGTGGGATTTTATTCATGATAACTGAAATCTCAGAGACTACTTTATAGTCTTATTGTTTGGTTCTCACCCGAGCTAAACAAAGAAAAATGACTCGTATATACAACATAATATTTTAGAAGTAAAAACCTTGAAAACAAACCATGTTATCCAGCCAATGGGCCCAAATTGGGCTCACAATAAACCAGACAAATCTCATACTTCGCTAACAAAAACCCAGCGAGGGGATCCAAAGCCCAAAATGGTTTGCAAACGTAAAGTTTCTATTGACCAAAATGTTGTAGTTAGTAAAGTACATCTACAAGGCGTGTTAAAAATATTTTTCCACACATAATCCACTTCACTTAATCCTCAATAACAGGCAAAACAACCATTGTACTCATACAAGGTGCATTTATGATTACTTATGTTCTGTCGTTTTTAAGTAGATTGTAGATTCTTGGAATATTCTAGAATCTAATGGATATGGGATCCTGTCAATAAAATCTCAGAATATTTCAAAAATCTGCCATCTACTTAAACTCACTACTCCTATCTTTTATCATTAATAAAAATTAGTTGAACAAAGTCTTACCTATAAGTTTCCATCCCTTTTCCAATGAGATCCAAATCCATCGGCACAAAAGCATTGTTTGTAACGCCTTTTTTCCAAATACAATAAAGGCTAAACAATTGCTTTTAACATGTTAACACAATAATTGTTAAAACTGGTCATCTGTTAAATTTCAGCGTAAGTATATTTTTAATTTACAGATTTATTGGTGATTGGATGCAGGAATTAGTTGGGCCATAATCAATTTCACTCTGAGGTACGGAGGAAAATTTTATTGGGTAGAGATGTCATAATGGAGAGGTGCAAAGGAAACACAATAAAAGCTTTCTCAGACACCTTTACACTTCGAAAAATAAAAGCTTTATCATCTGCTTTTTATTCATTTTTATTTTGTTGTTCGTTATTAGCTATAACTCTATCGTGGCAATTCTCTCTAATGGTGTTTTCTTGCTATTTTTATTTGACCAAGTAATACTTTAATCAATCTAATCCTATTGACTTTTCTGTCAACAAACTCAATTGTGTCATCAACTCTATGCAACTATCAAGATCACCCTTCTTGATGTAGCATTTGGTTATAGATGGTATGATTCTTCATTTATTTTGGAGCAAATTTATCATGGATTGGTAACATGTTAGTCTGGTCGATAAACAATATCGACCATATTTTGGTGAGGAATTGATATTTGATTCTCATTTTTAAGATTGCGATGTTGTATTTTTCAAATTGTAATGGAGTAGTTTTTCACACATGTAATGGTGATAATTTGTTTGGTGATGCGTTTCGATGTTTATCTTTTATACATCTAAATTAACGTTTTATGGTATTGTTGTTATATTATCATCTTAAATTGGACTTAAATTAGACTTATTATTGGAGTTATTATCTCACAGAAGATTTTGAAAATAAATATTATTAAGGTTTTAAAATAAAGATGGGTTCAAATTAACAAGGTATTGTTCTTGTTTTAAATTGTGGTTTGACAATAGTAAAATAAATTTAGATTAATTTTTACCTACAAATCAATATTAAAATGAATAGTAAACTTTAATTGTATAAATATCTAATTTCAGATAATTTCATTATTAATTTCCAACATTTATTTTTGTAGTTTTTAAAAAAATGTATAAGTGTGAATACATGTGGAGAAATTATTAATTTTAATATTTTTTTTTATCTTTAAAAAAAATGTGTGAGAACGCATATGTGGAGAAAAAAAACCCAAAATCCCCTTCACACCCTTTATCTACAGATTCATTCTCACTTCACTTAGTTCACTTCCCTTCCGTGTGCACTTGTCCATGAAAGGTAAAAGTGAATATTGTTAGGTTTATTTGGAGAAGAAAGTATTCTTTACAATTTTCAGGAAACTGTGGGGATCACAAGAAAACTTCCAACGAAACTACTATCGTCCACCACCCTTAATTTCATTTTATTTTTCTAACATGATTTTAATAGGTTACAAAGAATACTTTATAATTTTTTTGGGAAAAAAATGTTGCATGTTGTGGTCGAAAGCTAGGACATCGAAAATGTTTTGTTCGTTTATATTTGTATAATCGATTTCAGGGTTGCCCCTTCGAGACCTGAGATATGAATATTAATAAAATGTTAAGCTCAATTAATATTTTCCAGCTGTAGCCTGCAGTTAATTAATTTTTCCAACTATAATCTACAGCTATGGAACTGAACTGCAATCTTTCCTTAATTTGAGAAAACCAACTGTAGTAGTTTCCTTAAATTAAGGAAATCAACTGCAGTTAATTAATTTTCTGGTTGGAGCTTTTGAAGTGGTCCATTACTCCATCCGGAGTTCTCTGCCATGATCTGTGGAACACTTGACACATAGCCATTAGAAGCTTGATGGAAGCTTGGCTATAAATTCATCTGATTGGTCCCCAATCTAGCATCTCAATTCCCTTCAGTTGTTTAGACCATCTAGCTGAGAGAGCATAGCTTGGAAGTGCCTTCAGATTTTCTGTGATTTTTATTTTTCTTGGATTGAAGCTTGAGTGCTATTGAAGTGAAGAACCAAGTGAACTGTGCGGCGAGAGCATCAATGGCTGGAGGTATTCCTGGACTTATATATTTTGATTTTGAAAATTCAAAATCGCTGTAGATATATTTACATTTGGTATCAGAGCATGATGTCTATCTCTGCCTTGACACTCCTTTTGCTAATTCATGCTTTAGCCATTTTTCTGTGGGAAATTGCTCCATATGTCTGGCCTCTGTCCAAGCATATGTTCTTCCCCACTCGAATTTCAAGTAGCTTATGCCTCTTCTGAGCATCTATGGTATACCAATATGGCCTAACTTGATCCATCTTGTCTTCTCGGGAAGCTAAATTAGAGAGCTTTCGTGAATTTGTCCATTTCATCTGTTCTCCTCGATGGTTCCCAGTGGAAAGCTGATTTGATTTATCATCAGAATTTGATGTTGGGACATCATTCCTTGTTGCAGTAATCTTGCTGCAGTAACCCGCACTTCAAATTTCTTTCCGACGTTCTTCAGGGTTTTAACATTTTTAATTTCATTAGGCCGCCTGTTCTGCAACAGGCGCAGCTCCACCGGATCCTCTGAAAGTCTCCTCATTGGAATCAACCGAAAGTTTCCACTCCCCTGAAAAGATCCCATGTATACCAAGATGATTAGTGGTTGATGGTTTTGTGAAATGCTCGGTTAATGGAATGTGGGCTCACAGAATCACCCATTTTACATATTGAGGTGCCCCAAATGCCTTAACAGTAATTACTGTTGATCTTTACTGTTCTTTTTTGTTTTGTGAAGTCCAAAATATATATTCTTCAACCTACATTTGAATTTCTGCTTTATTACAGTTTTTATAAAATTTCAATACATTTCTCTCTTAGCCCATTTCGATATTTAGCTGGGTGGGCGGAGCTTAGAATTTCTCACGAACTCATATCCTTGAAAAACACACTTATTCACATATTTTTTGAGCTAAGGTATTCACAGAATATCGGTGAATTAATTTCAGACACAAAGTTTATTTTTGGGCTGGGTTTTTTTTTTATTTTAAGCAGCGTCGTTATGCCATGTTATCGAAATTTAAAATCTCTACCTTAGGCCAACGACAGGAATGGCAAGTTTCACATCGAGTTTCCATTTCCACAGCCTTTAATATATGTGCATTTTCTGATGGTACGTCGGAGAAGGCTTATTTTTATTTCCTGATGTTTTTGTTTCTCTAGTCACCATTATTCTCTGTTATTAGTGGTGGGGATCTTAGAGTCGCACAGGATTGATCAAGCTTGCATTTCCACAAGCTTTTAATATCTGTGTCTATTTGATGTTATCAATGGTGGGGAACTTAGAGTTTCACCTGAATACAGTCACAATAAACTCTGTTATGAATATAAAAGGTATATACAAAACGTGTGAAATTCAAGTGAACCAACTATATATATGAATTACGAGCTTAGTATTCGGTCGAGATTCATGTTTTAGGAGTTGGAACATTAGTACATGGGTTTGATGGTTATTTGGGTATATATATATGCATTAAAAATAATTAAAATTATTTTAATTATTACTTGAACCATATAAATTATTTTATATGGGTTTTGATTTATAACAAATATGTTATAACATATAGAGTTGGTTATACATGTTGTTATCATTTAAGAATTTAGTCTTATTTTTTTTTTGCCAAAAGAATTTATATTTGGAAATTTAAAGAATGCATACCTCTTTTGGCAAAGTAAAAGATTGTGATGAAAGTAATTAAAAATATATGTATATATTTTGTTTGATTTATAAACTTAAGGACGGAGCCTGAAGTCAAGCCAGCTAGCCTTCGAACAGCATTTGCTATGCAAGTGCAAAGTAGATCAATGCTACTTCAGTCAATCTCCGGGTTTTGTTTATAAATTAATCAATTGCTTGGCAGTCATTTACGTTATATGGAGTTTATTTAAAATGTCAATTTGACTCACTCCTTTCAGTAAACATTATTTTACTGGTTAAATTTTTTTTATGCCATTTATGCAAAGAATAATGTCTAGTGATCTATATAATTTTAATTAATTAGAGAATAGCCACAACATCTTTAATTAATTAAAATTATATATTTTGATTAGTTAGATCACATAAAGATTATTTAGACATTAAATTGTAGTTAATTAGACTAAATATAATAAATTTTATCTCACAGGAATTTTTATTATATTTATCTAATTAATTAGGATAAAATTTCATAACCTACCCACAGGAGTTATGAATTAATAGTTTTATCATAAAGTTCAAAACAATGATTAATTGGATCTGCTTGAATTAAAAATTTAGCCCACAGGCAATTTTTATGTCATTGGATTCAATTTTGAGCATGATTTACATTGGTAAAACATGAGATTTTATTAAAGCCTCAATTTTAACATAAGCATGTGATTTTATGCAGTAGTACAACCTGCAAATTTCTCTGATATTCGTTGTGACATTCCCGAACTTAAGGGAGATAACTATAAGGTTTGGAAGGAGAGGATTCTCCTTCATTTGGGGTGGATGGACATAGATTATGCTATTAGGAAAGATGAACCATCGGCACTCACTAATACCAGCATTGCAGCGGATATCACGCTTTATGAACGATGGGAGCGATCCAATCATCTAAGCATGATGTTCATCAAGACTAAAATTTCAGCTGGTATTCATGGTTCCGTTGATCAACATGAAAAGGTCCGAGACTTGTTGAAGGTCGTTGATGATCAATTCGTCACTTCAGACAAGGCACTAGCAAGCACCTTAATCATTAAGTTCTCATCCCTAAGACTCAATAGTGTGAAAGGTGTGCGCGAGCACATCATGCAGATGAGGGACACTGTGGCTCAATTGAAGAAACTCAAGGTCGATATATCAGAGTCCTTCCTAGTGCACTACATCTTGAACACCCTTCCGCACCAATATGGACCTTTCAAAATCTCATACAACACACATAAAGACAAATGGTCAATCAATGAACTCATGACCATGTGTGTTCAAGAGAAAGAGAGACTGGTGATGGAACTGGGAGAGAGTGCAATGTTGACAACACGTGGAAAGGGCAAAATCTAGCAATCGGAAAAGGGAAAGGTATAAAGTACCTCCCCGAGCCGGTATCAAGAAGGATTCCAAGTGTTTCTTCTGTAAGAAGAAGGGACACATGAAGAAGGAATGCGCCAAATTTAAGAAATGGCTTGCAGACAAAGGTAATTTGATCTCATTCGTTTGTTATGAATCTAATATGGTTAATGTTAATATTAACACATGGTAGATTGATTCTGGATCAACAATTCACATTTTGAATTCCTTGCAGGGTTTGCAAAACCTAAGGAAACCAGTGGGAAGTGAGCAAAGCATCTTATCAGGAAACAAGATGGGCTCACATGTGGAAGCTGTAGGAACATGTTATTTGACTTTAAGTAGTGGCTTTGTTTTAGAATTAGAAAAGACCTTTTATGTTCCAAGTTTCTCTAGAAACTTGATTTCAGTTTCAAGGCTTGTACCTTTTGGATATTCCTTAAACTTTTCAGAAAAATCTTTCAGTCTATTTTATAAATCTGATTATGTTGGGAATGGTATCTTTTCTAATGGTCTTTACTGCATTAATTTACAAAACAATGCCACTTATGATTCAATGCATGTTCACACTGGTACTAAAAGATGTGTTATTAAAGAAGATTCCTCTAAATTATGGCACCGGAGACTCGGTCATATCTCCATAGAAAGAATTAAAAGATTGGTAAATGAAGGGGTACTTAATACTCTAGATTTTACTGATTTTGAGACTTGTGTGGACTGCATAAAGGGAAAGCAGACGAATAAGTCAAAGAAAGGTGCCCATAGGAGTTCGGACATATTAGAAATCATACATACTGATATATGTAGTCCAGACATGGACTCACATGGTCAGAGATATTTCATCTCCTTCATAGATGATTACTCACGATATATGTATCTCTACATGCTTCATAAAAAGAGCGAAGCATTAGATGCCTTTAAGATCTTTAAGGCTAAAGTAGAGAAACAATGCGGCAAGCAAATTAAGATTGTGAGATCAGATAGAGGTGGAGAATATTATGGTAGATACACAGAAGATGGACAAGCACCTTGGCCATTTGCTAAATTTCTTCAAGAGCATGGGATTGTTGCCC
>APFE030293914.1:0-31710 GCA_000404065.3 Pinus taeda | reverse complement strand
GAGTCTTCTCCTGAAATTTCTGCCGATATTCACGCCGTAGAGACATCTACGGTCAAATCAAAAAACGGTGGAAAGAAGAAAGGAAAGAAGAAGAATAAAGTAGACAAATCTCCAAAGGAGAAATCAGAAAAGTCAGAAACCAACGATGAAAAGCGCAAACCTAAGTATCCTTGTCTTATATGTGAAGAAGATCATTATACAAGAGATTGCCCACATCGGGCTGAGGTTGTGAAAATAGTCAAAGGTTCCGAGACTCCTGCTGTTTTGAAAGATCCCTTTCCAAAGCAGGAGACAAAAATGATAGGTTCTTCCTCAAGTACCGGTGAGGCACCCATTTTGATGATGTCTCATGTGAGGATTGCGACTCGATCACAAGATTACGGTAGTAAGAATCCTGTTGATGGTAAGGAAGCAGAATCTTCTCACTCTAACCCATCAACCTCAGCTCCTGGTTCTGATCCACTTTGGCGGGTATACTTCGAAAGTCTGCTTTCAATCCACATGCGAGAGCAGCTCAAAATTATAACATCGTTGAGGATTTAGCTGTTTCACCCTCAGTAATGTCGGCTCTGGAAGTGCTACAATCATGCCCAACACAAAGGAAATTACTATTGTCGGCTATCAGAGCTGTTGATCTTCAGGATCCGAACCTAATAGTCTTTGACCTAGAAAATAGTACACCACGCCTACCTCATCAAATGGCTTTCCAGATTCCAGTGATAGTAAAAAACATGCCTGTTCATAGGACTGTAATTGATGAGGGAGCTTCTACGTGTATTATGTCGATTCAATGTTGGAGATCGCTTGTTTCTCCTTCACTGAACCAGTCCCCCACCATCCTTAAAGCCTTTGATGGCCGTGGGTTCCGTCCGTTTGGTATTTTACAGGATTTGCCTATAGAGGTAGAAGGAAAAACCGTTAGTCTAGATGTGGAGGTGGTTGATGCCCCTCTGGACTAAAACCTTCTTTTGGGTCGAAATTGGTCATATGTTATGACAGCGGTGGTGTCATCGGTCTTCAGAGTCATAAAGTTTCCATATAATGGCAAGATCGTGACAATAGACCAGTTGGCTTACTTTGCATCCGACCCAGCCTCTTCAGAGAGTATCCAGCATGTCGGTAAAACAACCATCCCTTACAGGGACGTTGGCGTGGGTTTAGTTAAAGATTCCGGTTTACTGGGAACTTTTCCTTTTCCTCCAATCAACGCATCGTCTTCATTTGCATATATTCATATGATTACATCAGACACCATTATTTACGACGATCCTTGGATTGTCCCTTCTAAATCTGAGATAGACTCATTTGGTAATGCTATGCCTTTGAGTCCATATGAAAATTCTTATGAAGCCGTAGTGTCTTTTACCGACCTGCTTTCAACCGAAACTGACCAAATGAATGTGGTCCATGAGGACTCACTTTTCGCATCACCCTTAGAGTTAATAACGTTTCCCGAAGTTGTGTCATCTGACGAACACCTTCATGAAATCCTATGTGTAGACGATTTACCATGGGAAGATCTTCATCACAGATCTTTGTTCTTACCTGAGGATGATCGTTTAGAAAATGATTTCTCATCCATATTTACCACTGAACATGTAAAAGACGCTCAGAGTCCAACGAAACATCCTGATTCAGAGCTGAATTTAGGGAATATTTCTCGCACTATTCCCATTGACATTTCAGTGAAGCCCGAAATTATTGAGAACATTCATATAGGTGCCTCATGTACAGATGATGAAATTCAAACTTACAAGGCCCTATTCCAAGAATTCCGTGACGTGTTTTCCTGGTCATACGAGGAAATGCCAGGAATTGATCCCTTCATTGTTGTCCATGAAATCAAGACCTACCTGGACGCTAAACCCGTCCGGCAACGGTTGCGTCAGATCCACCCTCGAAAAGCGGCTGCGATTAAAGCAGAAGTCGAGAAGCTGTTGAAAGCAAGTTTCATATATCCGATTCCTTTAATGGATTGGATATCGAATATTGTCCCAGTTAACAAAAAACAGGGAACAATAAGAATCTGTATTGATTATAGGGATATAAATCGAGCTTGTCCCAAAGACAACTATCCAATGCCCTATATCGATCAAATAATTGATGATTGTGCCGGAAGCGAAATGTTTTCCTTTATGGATGGTTTTTCGGGCTATAATCAAATCAATATTCTACCTGCCGACCAATCAAAAACGGCATTCATTTGTCCATCGGGGACATTTGATTATTGCAAATTACCTTTTGGCCTTAAGAATGTCGGAGCCACTTTTCAACGGGCGATGTCTTATGCATTTCATGACATCAAACACATTGTGCAACCATACCTCGATGATTCCCCTGCCCAGAATTGCTTGATACTTCTCATAATTATAAATGACATGATGAAAATGTTATTCATACAAAACTTGAACTAGAACTTGACCTAACTAGGCCCAACCATGACAGGAATTTCGTCAAACATATGGTGAACATGTAAACTACAGGTCATGGATACATATATGATCATAGGAGTCTAAAAATTATTTGAGAATGACCAAGAATGTCTAATGCCCACTCATAACAATTGCAATAACGCTTTTTAACCCATGCATTCATTAACCAACAAATACTTACCAAATCTTTAAAAAGTCATAGCTAGAGCACATTACAAATCCATGTTTATAACCAACATATAACCATATTATTAACCATGATAGAACAACCATCAAATCACCATAGTAACAAGTACAATTTCCCATAGATTCCAATAGGAAAATAGTTCTTATTAACTTATGCAAAATCCAACCAAGTCAGGGACTTTCACATACCACCCGACCATAGATTGGATTTAACCAAATATTTCTTTTAGCCAATCACCCTCATGACATATTCCAATCATGAATGTGTGTTCTCATGGCATAAACAACTAGGGCTTCCCGAAGATTAAACCACGTCCACCCTCAAGCTACTGTGATCTTTGCCAAAATCGGTTAAGAGATCACAAAGCCCAAAACAAGCTTGGATTCCTTAGAGTTTCTTCACCATTACCTTAAGGAATTAGCCTGTCTCTACCCACCTATCGAGGGCTTCCTATAGATTAAACCACCTCCATCCAAACCCTTAGGAATTTTCCTGAGACCACCTCACTCGATTTCAAAACCTTCCGGCAATCCAAATCTCAACCAAGCAAAGAATCCCATCACACCATGGTTACCTAGGAAATGGCAAGGCAAGTCTAAAACCACTATCAAACCAGGAAAAACCCATGCTAATGATAGTTAATGAACCAAATGAACAAATTCATGTAACGTGCATTCACAAATCAGTTAGGAAATCACGCATTCATCTTGTTACCTGCAAAATCCTCTTGTTGAAGTTGTTTGATCCAACCTTCCTTGCTTATCCTTTTCTTTCCTTATCCTTCCTTTACTTTCCTTTTTCCAAAGCTAGATTGCTCCAAGAATTCTCTAAGTCTGCAAAAGTATGAGAGAATAGAGAGAGCTCCAAAATTGAACTGATAAAAGATAAACTAGCAAAAGTTGTGAACTGGTCCTCATAAGCCTTTTTATCATTAAGGACTCTATATTCTTCATTTTCCTCTATTTTCCTTCAATCTTCCTCTCATGAAAATCTATGACCCTTCATCTCCATTTTCCTTCATTTCATAAATAAATTCCAATTATTGCATTTTTTCCTTTCCCAATGCTTTTGCCAATTTCCTTAGCCTTAAATAAACCAAAAGTGACACCCACTATGATTCTTTTTCCCAACATTCAGCTTAAAATATGTATCCCATGTCCTTGGTCTTCTTTTTTGGAAAATGTAACTATGTCTGGTCTTCATTAATGTACTTGATTCATCATGTAATGTACTTATCAAAAGAATAGAGAAAAAAAAATATTATTATTATTGTGACTTATTAAAGAATGGATTTCATGCTTGGGTCACCATTTTTTAGGTCAAATTCCCCATTGAAGACTTCTAGGATTTATTCTGAGCCAATAGAGTCATTCTACTTTTAAAAAGACCCTTCTTGGGCTTTTGAATTATGTAAAAAGGTTTAGTATTGAGTAAAATATGATTTATGTATCCTCCACGTCAATTCGGCCTAAGGGAAATCAAGTCATCATTAGGACCCTAATTCAACCTACAAGAAGCCTATAAATACAAGCTAGTCAAATTCAATTAGAGAATCATCTCTCAAACTAGTTCGATATCTCAAGAATAGTTGGAGAAGTGTGAAGTTTGTTTCCGGAAAAGCTAAAAGAAGTGTGAGTTTGGGAAATTCTAGGAGAGGAAGATAATCAAACTTTTGGTGCCTCTCTCTATGTTTTGTGTTCTAGATTGGGAGATTGAATTTGCCTAAGTTTCGTTATTGTTGGAAGCTGCCTATTTTCGGAAGTTGCTGCTTGTTTCTAGAAGTTGTTGCATAGTTGAAGTTACCAAAAGGGGTCGGAGATATGGGAGGCTGACTTGATGTGGAGGGAAATTCTGGTCTTGATCTAGGGTGAAGAGTCTCAAAGAATACTATTGAAATGAAGAATTATCTTGACTGGGTTTTCCCCTCGAGGGGGGTTTTTCCCTAGCATAGTGCCTATATCTTGTGTCTCTTGTTTTATGATCTTCATATACACATAATATGGTACTTTCTTGATGAAAGATAAGATAATAAAGAAGTAAAAGAATCCAACACACTCACAAGTAAGTATCAAGAAAGGAGAATCAAACCCCAAATATAACTACTTTGATTTTCCAAAATGGTATCAGAGGTAAGGTTAGGAAGAGTCTAAGATCACTTTGTTGGCTTGGATTCTCCCTCTATGATGAACTACATAAGAATGGGTTACAATACTGCTAGAAGCTGGATTAAGAAGGTTGTAACAACCATGGTGAAAATTCTATGTAATAATGTAAATAAAGGCAAAAATAAGACCACAGGTAAGGTAGACACGTATTCCAAGTTGAATGTTGGGCAAATATATCCTAGTGGGCATCACTGGATGTGTGTTTTTTGGCTAAGGAAAATTTGCAAAGGCTAAGGCAAAGGCATTAAAAGGCAAAAAGGAAAATAATGGAAAATGAAGAAAATAGAGGCCTCATTGATAAAAAGGCTTCTGAGGATCAGTTGATAGGTTTCTCGATGTTAGGTCTTAACAGTTTAAGATCTTGGTCAGTTCAAGTTTGGAGCTCTCTCATTATTCTCTCTCTCTCTGACTCACTCTCTTGGTCACTTTGAGTTTTCTTAGAGCACTGTAGTTTGGAGCAAGGAAAGGAAAGGAAAAGCAAGCAAGGATCAAGGAAAGGAAAGCATGATCAAGCAGTCTCAGTAGGAATGCTTGCAGGTAACCTTTTGCATGTGTAATTTCCTAGTTAGTTTGGACATGCATGGCTTTGCATGTTGGTGTATGGTTTTCTTGTTGTCAGTGGCATGGTTTTGTCAGGTTATGACAGTGGATCTTAGCCTAGCCTAGCTTTTTTATGGATGCCATGGTATGTTGGGATGTTAATTCGGTTTTTGAGCTTTGGAATTGCTGGATGGATTTCAAAATCCAGGGCAAAGGTGGTCTCAAGTTCCATTCCCAAAGGCCTAGGAATCCCTTGACCGGTTTTGGTGGGATGCACGATAAAGCCTAAGGGAGAAGTCTTGAATTAGGGCCTAGTGATCTGGGTTTGGATTGCAGTAAATCTTAAGAGATTGGTCTCGATTTAGGGCCTAGTGATCTAGTTTGGATTGCGATAGATTCTGAAAGACAAGGAGATGGAAAATTCCTCAAGGATAGTGATGGATTTTGGATGGCATCCAAGTTCTGTTCAGTTGTGATCATAGCATTGTTTTTGGTGTGATAAAGGTTTGTTGAGGGTGGAGGTGGTTTAACCTCTAGATTCCCTTGGTTTTTATTGGATTGGTTGTTCTATGAGATCCCATATCCATGCTTGGAATATGGAACGGGGGTGTCTGGTTGAAAGAGAGATTTGGTTCAGCCATGTCTATGGTCAGGTGGTACGTGGAAGTCCCGAACCTAATTAGATTTGCCTATGATTAATAAAAGCTAAGTTCTCTTACTTTTGTATAAATTTATATGTGGATTTAATGGCTTTCATGTCAACGATATTTACATGGTTTAATGTTGGTTATAAGCATGGTTGTGTGACTAGTTTATGTCATGGCTATTTCATGTATTTACTTGTAACTATTGAATGGATGGATGCAAGACCTAATTGATGATGTAGTAGTTCAATGGAGAAGGAGGTGATCCTTTTCGTTATGTGTCATAAGTTGTTCCAATCATTTATGCTCTATCTTGTATCCTAGACTTGTAGGTTGCATTAATGCCAAGTGTTTGGCAGAATGTCAGTCCCGGTTAGGGATGCTCAGGCCTAGTCCTGAGGGTGATTTTTAATTGATCAGCATGGTTATCATGTTTTTAATGCTTTCTGAAAGTTAGAACAAGTTATGGGAAAAGGCAAAGATTCAGGAATAGAAAAGTGGCTCAAATCTCAGGGTCATTGGCACAGAACTGGCAATTCTGGACCATAGTCGATGTCATAGAACTAGCAGTCGCTGGTAGGCAGGTCTGTGACAGTGATTTAGGTTGTTGGTCACTCCCTTTCCCATAGAATGAGAGTGACTGAGGCCTAAGAGCTAAAGAATAGCAATGGGACCCAGGGACAGGTTTTCTGAGTGGTTGACTTGTCTCCTGAGGGGTATGTTGATGATGTTGGATGATTGTATGTGATGTTTCATCGATTCCACTTCCTTAAGGTGACATAGGAGGTCAAATTGGATCATAGTAGCCTCTCTTCTCATGTTTGCCCCAATTGGCATGGTTACTTTGGTTAGACCTAGGAAGGGGTGTTACAAATTTGTATCAGAGCATGGTTGTGCTCTCCTTGGGTGAATGTGTTGGTCTTGCATGCATATCAGTTGCATGTGTGTCTCTTACACTTACATTCCTTGTGCTTGTTTCATTGCATAATATTGATCATGGTTGTAGTAGGGTTGTCATGAGGAACTTGATGATTGATTTTATGGAATGCATCATTAGAAGTATATGACCAGTTAAAGGCTTATATGCAGCTTGATTACATCCTTGTATGTTGGGTTGCATTTTTGGTTATTTGATTACATGCATCAGCCTTGTAGGTCTATTACAGGAATTGATCGCTTATGCTTGACTACATGTGTTCATGCTATGTGTGATTGTTTAAAAATTTATGCATGTTGATGGTTGCATGTGGCAATGTGTATAATGGAGTAATGGTTGTGGTCATGCATGTATGGTCTTGGTTATAGTTATGCATGACTAGTAGTTCAAACATGCCTTGTGAAGTCATGGTATGCAATTTAGGTCATCGGGGTGATATTGGTATGTGATGATGCCAATGTGTTGGATGAGATAGAGCAGGAGATGTAGAGCATCATAATGATGTTGCAGCATTGGACTTTGGGGTAAGAGCAGATTATCATACAGGTATTTTATGTTTGGCATGCCGGTATGTAAGACAATGATTGTTATATGCATTAGGTTTATATACATTAGGCTTATGCACATGTCTTTTGATGTTATGGTTACATTCATGATAGATTTTAGTTGATTAGTTTAGTTATATGAACATGTGTCGGATAGTTAAGAATGATAGTAACTTGTAGTTGTATGCATTGTTATTGTTGTTCTATATTAGATAAACTGATGATTATGTTATATGTTGTTGATGAGTATGTTATAGGTTAACTTGTTATTGTTATATGATAGTTAGCTTGATGATTGTGTTATATGTTGTTGATGAGAATGATAGTTATCTTAATGATTAGGGTTATATCATTTATACCTTGATGTTATATGTATAATGCTAAATTCGATTGGCCTATGCAAATAGTTATAGTTACAATATTCAGGTATGAGCTGACATATTTGTGATATGGTGTTGTACTAATCTAGATTGACTTTTCATATGTGTGAATGTTAATTGTGTATGAGTTATGATGTAAACATGTTAGCTAGTGACTATTATGGATATCATGATCTTATTTATGTTTGATTTTATATGTTGTGAAGTTATATCATGCTAACTAGATTGATTGTGCAGACAACATAGCCTCCCCTGAGACATAGTAAGGTACGAGTTTATTTATGTTGTATATTTGGTGCTTGACTATTTGATTATGTCATCTAGTTGATTTATTTAACATGGTATGTTGCAAGTTGGTTGAATGTTTGATGAATTATATAATATGAGTATGTGTTCAAATGATCTTGTTTTAAGACAATTGTGCTAATGCATATGAGTTGAGATAGCTAACATGTACTTGAGTATGATAGGTGATAGTTGTAGCATTATGTATTATGATTGATGACTATGAGTTGACTGTGGATTATGACATGATTGTTAGTCCTCGTGAAGGTTGATTTCAAATTGATAGATATGATTTTCTTGATATTTGGAACATGTGGTTGACATATGTGAGCATTTTCAGGGTAACATGCTAGGTATTAGTGTGACAAGGTAACACTTGATGTTTTTATATAGCTAATAGTTGGGTGATGTGGCCGTACATAGTAAGCCTTGATTACAAGGTAAAAAGGTAAAAGGAAGGAATTGGACAAGAATTTGTTTGGCTATGTTTGGAAACCCTAATTCTAAACAAACAAGTGCTTTGCATACACAGAGTCTTCTTAACCTTGATTTTGTTGAAATCATGTGGATATGTACTAGATTCATGAACATGTACTTGACAGGTATATTAACTAGTCTCTAGTTACAGGTGGATCTGTCAAGATAATTGGATTCCCTTGAGAGATGGTGTGGATGTGTTCAATTGCAAGGAAGCAAGCTTGGCACGACAAGATAAGGTAACTAATGTATCACAATGTTTATTTATGCACTAACATTATGTGTTTGTGGAAGTATAATGTAGGGAGCTGCATGGCAAGAGAGATTGCCATGAATATTGAAGAAGGCTTAGGTTGAGCTTTCCTTTGGAAGCACTAGGAACCATGGGGATTGAGTGATGGTGTCTATTGTTAGTCTTTTTCTTTTGGTCTTTTGCAATTGCTGTGCTTGAATTGTGATTTTGCGTGTGTCTGGTGCATAGCTATGCCACTTTGTTGTGGTGTCGTATTGCTTTTGGTTTTCATGGTTTTGTTGTTGTTGTTTCCATTCTTGCCTTTTATTGTTTTGAGTCTTGGGAATTGGTTGATAAAGAGGAAAGTTAATGGATCTCGGGGAGAGTTATTTGGTACCCAAAAGGTAATGTAAGATTCAGAGGAAGCTTAGTGCATGAGTAAGCACAACGAAAGGTAAGACTATGATAGTTGGATGGACTAGTTGGTCCATAGTGGTAAATGGATGGTGGTAGTACTGACATGTGAAAGGTAACTAGAAGAAGTAAATTAAATGGATCTGAGGTGTTGGATGCCTTGGCTATGTTAGGAATTATTTTCCCAATGTTGTGCATGATGTGCATGGATAAAGGGAGTTATCTTAACCTCGATCTTATGGTATCTGGTAATTATGTCATGATCATGATTATGCTGATGTTTATATATGTATCCATGTATGTATGTATGTCGTTGTATGAAAGGATGATGGTTCTTTTATGCTAGTGATTATATATGTATTTATGTATGTTGTCACTGTTTGACAGGGTTGTCAAGGATCGTTCTTGTGGAGGAATGATTTCTTATGCAGGTCAATGGCATGAAGAGATTCATGGTTCATGAGGAATCAAGTGGGAAGAGTAGTCACAACAAATATACGAGGTCAGTATCATGTGGATATGAATTGATATTATATACTTGTATCATGCATATGTTTATGACAGGTAATGTGGAAGGATACGTCAGCGAAATGAAAGCAGTGTGGTCTGCGATATGCTAGTACAAGCATAGATAAGACATTGGGGGCAAGGTTTCTTGGTAGAGACAGTGTGCCTTTGGATGTGAGGTACCATTGTTGTGCATATGTTGTATATGTTGTACATGTTTCATCTATGATGTTGTGTGCATGCGGTGTTGCATATACATAGCGTGTGTACATGTTGTTTATGCAATGTTATGTATAGTATGGTACATATAGTGTTGTACGAGTATTGTTGTTGTACAAATATCGCATATGCAGTGGTGGGTATAGATGGTGTTATGTACATGTTGGATATGCAATGCTATGTACATACGGTGTTGTGTGCATGATTGTACAAGTGGCATTGTGAGCATGTGATGCCGTGTACGTGTTGTACATCTGGTGTTGTGTGCATGTGGTGTTGTGTACATGTCATGCACGTGATGATATGTACATGTGGTGTTGTGCACATGCCATGCATATAATGTTGTGTACACTTGGTATTGAGTACACATTGTACAGTGGTGTAGTGTACATGTGTCGTTGTGTAGGTGGTGTAATGTACATGTGACGTTGTGCACACGTTGTACAAGTGGTTGTAGTCTACAGGTGGTAATGTGTACATGTGGTACATATGGTACTAGTGTAGATGCACATATTGTATGGTGTTGTATGACGTGTGTAGTTGTATGTGTGTGATGCACACTATGTGTATGTGTGCATGGTAAAGGAGAAGGCATTGGGTGTTTGTCAGGTGTGGCAACCGATCTGGAGTGTGTACGGAATAAAGACAAAGGTAGAAGCTAAGGATTGATGAAAGGATAAGTATCAACATTTTATTTCAGTTTTATTATGCATGTGATTTATGATTATGGTATATGATGATTATATGTGATCTATGATTCTAGTTTATGATGGTTACATGTGATTTATGATGTTGATCTATGATGGTTGTGTTTGAGCTAACTAGATGTGATATGTTTAAACATGATGTTTTGATCAAACAGTTAGTTTGACTTGTTGCGATAGGAAGCGAATATGTTTGCAAGTGTACCTTATTGATGAACTACCAATGACATATGATTCAAGGTTATTTCAATTTATTTGAATCTAATGGAAATTATGTGCTTGGAATAGGAATGCATGAACATGCCTGGTTAGGTGGTTGAAATCCACTGTAAGAATTAGCAACAACAACAAATTAAATTGGAACATGTAGCAGTATGTTGGTAAAACACTTTAGGAGCAGGGCCATTGTGGGACACTGGTACCCAATAGCTTCCATCGATTTCCAAGAGCATGCTATGACCGGTATGATGTTTTTGAGGTAGGTATTGTTAGTGTCAATATATGCATACTTCCATCAGGGATCAAATCTCCTCTTTGCATTTTCATTTTAGGTGTCTCATACTGAATTTTTTATCATTCCACTAGGTCATGCCAAAATGGTCCACTGATGATTGTTTTCTTCTCAGAAAATCAAATTTTCCCTCATGAGGTACATTTGCTGACCCATCTTCATGTTGCATACAGTTATTTTTTCAATTATGTTATTTTTAGGGTCAAGGCGGTCATGTTTCCATTAGGTATTAGGGTTCATTTCCAAGGTCAAAAGCATAGTTTCAAGTGTAAATAAAGGGCAGCAAAGGTATGAGGAAGACCAATAAACAAAGAGTGGTTTGTAGTATGTCATGGTTATTGTACAAAAATCTTATTTCACTCATGTAATTTTCATCTCAAAAACATGTTTTTGAGATGAAAACGGAGTATTTTAGTTGATTCATATTTTTTGATGTAATTCAAGTCATTTTATGTAATAAGTGTTCCCATAAGATGCCCAAGCATTTGTCCTTACTACAAGAAATGAAGCCATTAAAGAAATCAGTTCAATCAAAGCATCATCCATCTGAAATGTGATAAAGAAAGAAAAGCATTAAACAAATATTTCAAGACAAAGTAAAAGTTCCAAAAAACATTATAAAGTGGGTTTTTTCTAAGGAAAAATCAAAATCACCCTCTTTATAAGATTTCAAAATCCTTTGTCAAAATTAATCATACTCATTTGACAAAGAGAAAGAAAAGAGTTGAAGGAGGGAAGGGAGTTGAAGCGAATTGGTGACTGAGCAAAGTGGAGGCATTGTGCATAGAGCAAGGAGCGTTGCGCATAGAGCAAGGAGCGTTGTGCATAGAGAAAGGAGCGTTGCGCATAGAGCAAGGAGCGTTGCGCATAGAGCAAGGAGTGTTGCACACAGGGTAGATTGTGGAGGCGTTGCACATAGAGTAGGGAGCGTTGTGCATAGAGCCTGTGTTCCAGTGCATTTTTGCACGGTGCCGCATATACAACCAAAGTGTTGCGCACCTGTATAAGGTGCTGTGCATAGGGCCAACAAACACCAAGACTACCCTAACAACTATCTAAATCATTCTTTTGCTACCTAGAGCCTCTAATAAAGTAAGTAAACTCCTTGAACCATCCTCCCAGCACTCATTTCACAATTTTGAAGTTTGTTTGCTATTTAAGTTTTCAAACCCTAGGTTGTCTAAAAACCTTCCCTGCTTACCATATCCCTTATTCTCACATTCTATTGTCAAATCCCTACACCTCTCCCCTATACCCTAGTCCCCAAAAAATATCCCTCCACTTATCCCCTTTACCCTAATCCCCCAAAACAAAATCCCTACACCTATCCCCTATACCCTAATCCCTAAAACAAAATCCTTAAACCCTTATTTACTAAACAGTCCCTACCAAAAGTACCCTCCTTCTCACTCTCACATCATACATATCTCATCCTACATCGCACAAACTCCTCTCCCCTTCCCATATCCCTATTCACCATAACTCACTTCTTAATTACCTTCTCTAGTGTTTCTAAAGTTTCAAATTCAAAATACATGGATAAAGAGGATAGAGATTATGAGGAGGAGGAAAAAAGTGGTAGTGAAAGCATGGGAGATGAACCTGACCATCAAAGAAAACCACAAAAGGGAGGCAAAATTATCATAGAGGAACCATCAAACATCAGAGAGTTACAGGCTTCTCATATGACTGTCTCTTGTTTCAGTCATCTAGAGTGTTATGATTTTTGTGAGTAGGTACAAAGAGTTCAACATCATCCTGAGCTGACCAGGATTTTTGTAGCCAATCTCCATGATAACAAGGTAACTCTTGTCGGGGTCACATTTACAGTTTCATCCTCCATCACTGCTGATGCTACAAGGATTTCAAATGTGGGGGAAAAATTGTATAAAGTACAAGATTTGGATGAGCACTACTATGAGCCATACATCAAACCCAAGTACGAAGAGGACATTTCCTTTTAGGTTCCTTGACGACAAGTATTCCCCTATGATGAGGATCATTATGAAGTATTTTACATGTGAGGGAAGATTTTCCAGATTGTACACTTATCATATTAGGATTCTTATGCACTTCACAAGAGTGAAAATGATGAACATCCTATATTTCTTATTCAGGAACATTGAGAAGATGGCCGACATTGTATAGAAAAAGCCATACCCCCAGAAGATGAATAGTATTTATCACTATTCCTTGATTAAGATGATTGTGCTACATCAACTCAACCTCCTCAACATCTCCTGGGATACATTTATTGCCAATGACATCTTCAATGGTCCTCAGATTCCTCCACCAGTGCCTCAAGAAATAGAGAGGCCTTCCAGCATTGCCAAAGTAAAGAAAAGTAAGAAGGCTAAAGAGACTAAAGTTGTTGAGAAGCCAGAAACCTACAAAACATATCAGATAGGGGCTAGAAATTTTCTTGCAATGGATAGGCAAGTGTTTACTCCACTTGATGTGGAAGGGGCCTTGCCTTCTTCATCAGCTCATAGGAAAACGCTTGCTCCACAAACTGTGGAAGGGGCTTTGCCTTCTTCATCAACACAACAGGTGCTGCAGGTGCATAAAGGGAAAGAAAAGATGTTGGAGGAAAACCTCAATTGTGAAGAGGAAAGGGAATTTGATTTGATGGAACACGATGGATTAGAATGGCCACACATTCATCATGGCATTGAGACAGTCGACTTAAAAGTTGCAACTATTTCTTTGGGATCCATGTGGTATGATGTTCAATTTAGTTTTCTCTATTGTTATCATATGTTAGAATGTTTTTTTTTACTTCATCAATCATTTCATTGCTTTTAAGTGGATGTTTTCAAGTTGATAGGCAGAATCCATAACTTTTATGCCCTGTTTTGGGGAAATATTCACAGTCTATGTTTTCTTCAGTTTAGGAAGAATCCACGTTGATTACATGCTCTTTCTAGCTCCTCACCTGTATTTAATCACCTCATCCATCAAACCCTAGAGTTTTGAGCCTTGTGCCTACCTTGCCCCATCGAACACCCTGCAATTTTGACCTAATTTCCTTGCCCTAACTGTTTGGCTCCTTCTAATCCAACAAAACCCTTCAAAATTAAATCAAAACCCTGTGTTACTATACCTAGCCTAATATCGTTTTCTTGATCCAATCATCTTGGCTAAGATCCTTATGGTGAGAGCCCTCTCCTGGCCTAGTAGGGCTAGCTACTTGGCTAAGCATGGTTTGTGGTTACCTTGGAATTTCCTTCTTCAGCCTGAGGTTCAATCCGAGTGACAACATAGTGACGACCATACTGGGGAATGAAAGATCAGAAATTAATCACCCCAGTAACATGTTTTATTTGAATTCTTAAGCTTGTGGATGATGAGTTTTAGAATTTAATCATAGGTTGAATTGGAAAGTTGTAAAGCAATATCTTAATTTTCAAAATTAGACATACTGGCTTCCCGAAAGTACACCAGATCTAATCAGGATCCAAATCCTCCAACCATTGTCAGTGATCCTCATAAAATTGGGTGAAAATCTAAGAAAGTTGTAGATAAATATGGTTTAGTTGGAGAAAAATCAAGTGAGGATTTCATTCCTCGAGCTAATTCACTCCCTGGAAGGTTAGACACTTTGTAATACATTGAGTTTGATATTAATTTTGAGAAAAGTTTATTTCGCAGTAAATATTTAAGTTGGATTGATCATACAGTTGTTGATTCCTCTATATCTCTTTATAACCCCATTGAACATCTCTTCAAACTTAAACACTTCGGTGCAAAATAAGACTCATATGCCATCTTTCAATTTTTGAAATACTTCCATTGCATCTACTACCACTCGAACTATCTCTTATCCTTTGCCTTCTTCTTCACAAATTGTTCACACCACTCAAGTTATCGTTAATCCCCCTTTGATTATGTCGAATATCCCAATCCTTGTTTTAAATCCACCACCCACCCCACCTCTAGTTATGGTTGTCCGATATGCACCCCTTGTTTTTCCTCAAAATCCTGGTGCCATGCCCCCTGATTACCAAACCAAAATACCTTTCTTTGATGACACCCAAACTATTACAGCTCAACAGCACGTAGACAAGATGAATGATTTCTTTGACCTCCATGAAGTTGAAATAGAAGATGTGATGATGAGGCTATTTGTACAAAGTTTTGGAGGAGAAGTTCGGAAATGGTTTAGATCCCTACCAACAACTTCTATCACTACTCTATTTGTCCTCCAAAGGTAGTTTCTAGATCAGTGGGAGGTGAAGAAGAATCCCCTTCAAATTTTTTTCGAATATGAGAACATCAAAAGAAATGTTGGCAAGAGTTTCCAAGACTATTATGTGAGATTTAATGCAGTATACAATGTTATCCCTGTAAATATCAAACCACCAAATGGATTGGCTTTGCTTAAGTTTCAAAATGGATTTGATGCCAATACGGCATATTAGTTGTGTGAACGTGATTCTACAACTCTAGAAAACATGCAAAAGAATGTTGTGAGTGTAGAAGTGAACTTGCTGGCCAAAAGAGCAAGAATGAGATCAAAGAAGAGAGGGACCGTGAAATAAGAAGCATCTACATCAGATGTAAAAATGGATACATTGATTAGAACAATGGAAAGGGTGGTTGACATGTTGTCCATCACAGACAGACCCGAACCGCAGATCTGGAACCCAAACTTTAGAGGGTAGCAGTAGCCCCAATTCTGAATCAAGCAAAGAGATCAAAAAGCATCGGAACAAACAACACAACAACAACAACAGATTAGAACTCCCTTGCATCAAAATTATGTTCAAGGAGTGGAAGAAGAAGAGGAGGAAGATCTGGTAATTGAAACAAATCACTTCTTCACTGCAGATGGTATGCCTATATTTCTGAACGAAGATGAGTATGCAGAAAGTTTCGACATTCTAAAGGATGAGGACTACATCTTAGCAAATGATGTTGTTTTGGAGGCTGAATCTGATGATTATCAGCGTGGTTACATGAATGCTTTGAGCACATAGCATAAATAATATTCTTTGAGGAGCAGAGATGTACTGTTCAATCCTATTCAGAAGAGGAAGGATGTTCAATCAAAGAATGATCTCCCAAACAATAAAAAAAAAGGAAAGGAGCATGTTGATCAGAATCCTAGCAAGGTAAATCATCCATCAACAAATACAGCTCCAAAAGAGAAAGACAATTAGAAAAAGGATAGTGCAATGAAGGAGCAAATAGATAAGAGGGACATCGATGTCAAAGAGGTAGAAAAAGTCACATCTTTTAATTTAGAAAGTGAAATTTCTAAATTAAAAGTGTCCATTCCTTTGACTGAGCTTGTTAAGAATAGCCATTACAAACACCATGTGTCTAGAATACTGCAAATTGATCCTTTGTTTGACATGGTGAATGTTGAGGATGATCATCCTGAACTTATTTTTGGTCCAGCTATAGAAGATCAGTTAGAAGATAGCGAAGTCCTTCCCTTTTATTTGAGTCTTAGACTGCATGAGTATATTCTTCATAATGCTATGCTTGATTCCAGAGCTTCCCACAATTTGATTCCCAAGGCTATCATGGAAAATTTGGGTCTAGATATCACCCGAAAATATCATGATTTGTATTCATTTGATTCTGGTAAATTTCGCTGCATTGGTCACATCAAATATTTGGCGGTTTCATTAGATCAAATCCCAACCAAGAATGTTTTGATGGACGTGGTAGTAGTTGATATACCACCTCGATTCGGTATGTTGTTTTCTAGATCATGGGGAGCCAAACTCAGGCACTTTACAACTTGAATTCTCTTATGCTACAATCCCTATTTTTGGTCAATTAAGGAAGTTGTACCGGGAAAATAAGATGAAATATATGATCACTAGTAGAGAGAAGCCCATAAATCATCCTATAAATGTTGTACATACAGATTTAGAGTCTTTTGTTTTGTACACTGATAGTGGATTGAATGATGTAGATATTCAGCTCATAGAAGTAGACGATGTACCAGAAATTTCTGAAGGTTTTAGAGCAATTCTTAATCAAGAAAAGAAAAAAGTGGCGATTCCTTTTGAGCAGCCTCCATAAGAGCAGAAAGTCAGTGAAGAACAAAAAAATGAAGTAACCAGCAAAGGTAAGATCGAAACAAAAGAAGAATTCTAACACCTCGAAGATGAAGACAGCCTTTGGAGCCTGGACTTTGATGGTTATTTTGGTAAAGATGGTTCGGGTATTGGAATTTGGATTTGAAGTCATGTTTTTCAGCCAAACAAAGTCCCAAGTAATGTTAGAGTGTGTTCCTACAAATTAGCTTTCAATTTTCTCTAATAATGAAGTGGAGTGTGAGGCATTGATTATAGGTCTAAAGATTTTGAATAAGCTGGGTGCGAAAAGGATTTATGTTTATGGTGATTCAGAGCTAATGATTAAACAAGTCAAAGGAGAATATCAAGCGAAGCATCCGCGGATGAGAGCTTATAGGAATGCAGTCCTGTATATCTTGAAAATGTTTCCAGAATACACATTGACAACAGTGCCAAGAAGTCAAAACATCATTGCTGATTCACTTGCTATAGCAGCAAGAAATATGAAAATTCCAATGAATTATAGTAATAAATTTGAAATTCATGTCAAACATAGGCCTACTATTCCTAATAATTTAAGATATTGGCAAGTTTTCTGGGATGACAATGAAATTATTTCCTTTTTGAAGAAAGAAGGGAAGTTGAAGATGATGTGGCGAGAAAACCAAGCTTGGTTCCTACTGAAAAAGGAGTTGAAGATGTAAACATTGGGACAATAGAAAAGCCCAAGCTTGTTAAGTTATCAAAAACATTATCTCCTGAGTCAAAGTCTAAGTATGTTAAGTTGCTTTCTGAATTTTCTTATGTTTTTGCGTGGGATTACTTAGCTTTGAAAGTATATGACAAGAGAATCATTCAGCACACCATTCCTACCAAGCCGGATCAAAATCCCTTTAGACAAAAGTTGATGAGGATCAATCCAAAGCTGATGTCATCTATCGAGAAAGTGGTAAATAGATTGTTTAAAGCTGGTATCATATTTCCAATTAGATTCTCTGATTGGGTTTCAAATTTGGTCCCGTACGAAAAGACCGAAGAGATAAGGTTGTGCATTGATTTCCAGAACCTAAATAAAGTATCCCTGAAAGATAATTATCCTCTTCCTAAGATGGACCATATTCTGCAAAGAGTAGTTGGAGCATCACGGATGTCACTACTAGATGGCTACTCAGGTTACAATCAGGTTTTGGTGCACGAAAAAGGCCAAGACAAAATTGCCTTCACAACACCATGGGGGACTTTTCAGTATGCCAAGATGCCATTTGGTTTGAAGAATGTTATAATGCTCTAGTATGCAATATGGTTGTTATCTAGTCATGTTGTCATGATCTTTTTCTTTTGAGTTGGTTCTTCATTGTAAATACTGCAACGAGCTAAGTATAAAGTTCCATAGGAAGTATGTTTTCTTTTTAGCAGTTTTGCTGACATATTGGTGTGGTTTAACACCAAGGATGGTTTTCCCCAAGGGGGAGGGTTCAGTAACAGCCTTGGTGAAAATTCCATGCAATAATGTAAATAAAGGAAAAAATAAGACCACGGATAAGGGACATGTATTCCAAGCTGAATGTTGGGCAAAGATATCCTAGTGAGCATTAATGGATGTGTGCGTTTTGGCTAATGAAAATTATTAAAGGCTAAGGCAAAGGAATTAAAAGGAAAAAAGGCATTTTTGGCACATTTATTTATGAAAATAAAAGAAATTAGGAGAAAAGGAACTTAAAAGGTCACAAGTTACCTATGAGGAGGAAAATGAAGGAAAATAATGGAAAATGAAGAAAATAGAGGCCTCGTTGATAAAAAGGATTATGAGTATCAACTCGAAGGTTTCTTAGTGTTAGGTATTGACAGTGTAAGATCTTGGTCAGTTCAAGTTTGGAACTCTCCCATTATTATTTCTCTCTCTCACTCACTCTCTTGGTCACTTAGAGTTTTCTTGGAGCACTCTAGTTTGGAGCAAGGAAAGGGAAAGCAAGCAAAGGAAAGGAAAAGCAAGGAAGGATAAAGGAAAGGAAAGCATGATCAAGTAGCCTCAGTAGGAATACTTGCAAGTAACCTTTTGCATGTATGATTTCCTAGCTGGTTTGGACATGCATGGATTTGCATGTTGGTGTATTGTTCTCTTGTTGTCATTGGCATGGTTTTGTCAGGTTATGATAGTGGATTTCATCCTAGCCTATCATTTTTTTGGATGTCATGTTATGTTGGGATGTTATTTCAGTTTTTGAGCTTTGGAATTGCTGGATGGATTTTGGAATTCGGGGTGGAGGTGGTCTCAAGTTCCATTCCCAAAGGCCTAGGAATCCCCTGACCAGTTTTGGTTGGATACACAATAAATCCTGAGGGAGAAGTCTCGGTTTAGGGCCTAGTGATACCGGTTTGAATTAAGGTAAATCCTGAGAGATTGGTCTCGATTTAGGGCCTAGTGATCTGGTTTGGATTGTGATAAACCCTAAGAGACAAGGGGATGGAAAATTCCTCAAGGATAGTGATGGATTATGGATGGCATCCCAAGTTTTGTTCAGTTTTGATCGAAGCACCGATTTTGGTGTGATCATGATTTATTGAGGGTGGAGGTGGTTTAACCTCTGGATTCCCTTGGTTATTCTTGGATTAGTTGTTCTATGAGATCCCACATTCATGGTTAGAATATGGCATGGGGGTGACTGGCTAAAAGAGAGATTTGGTTCATCTATGTCTACAGTTGGGTGGTACGTGGAAGTCTCGAACCTGGTCAGATTTTCCTATGATTAATAAAAGCTAAGTTCTCTTACTTTTACACTAATTTGTATGTGGATTTAATGGTTTTCATAGCTCTGATATTTACATGGTTTAATGCTAGTTATAAGCATGGTTGTGTGACCGGTTTATGTCATGGTTATTTCATGTATTTACTTGTAACTAATGAATGGATGGATGCAAGACCTAATTGATGATGTAGTAGTTCAATGGAGAAGGAAGTGATCATTTTGGTTATGTTTCATAAGTTGCTTCATTCATTTATGCTATGTCTTGTATCCTAGACCTGTAGGTTGCATTGATGCCAAGTGTTTGATAAAATGTCAGTCCCGATTAGGGATTCTCAGGCCTAGTCTTGAGGTTGATTTTTGATTAATCAGCAAGGTTATCATGGTTTTAATGATTTTTGAAAGTTAAAACAAGTTATGGGCAGAGGCCTGGATTCTGGGCTAGAAAAGTGGCTCAAATCCTGGGGTCGGTGGCACAGAACTGGAAATTCTAGACCACAGTTGCTGGCAGGAAAACTTGTGAGAGTGACTTTAGGTTGTTGGTCCCTTCCCCATACCATGAAAGAAACTGAGGCCTACGAGATGCATAATAGCAGTGGGATCCAAGGATAGGTTGTCTGAGTGGCTCACTTGTCTCCTGAGGAGTCTGTTAATGATGTTGGATGACTGTATGTGATGTTTCATCTATTCCACTTCCTTAAGGTGACATAAGAGGTCGAATTGGATCATAGTATCCTCTCTTCTCATGTCTACCCCGGTTGGCATGGTTACTTTGGGTGGACATAAAAGGGGGTCTTACAAAGGTCATCTACTATTTGTTCAACAAGGTCAAGAGTCAAGGATTCTTTCCTACCCTTACAGGATCTCTTACTGATGAAAATTCATGTATCATTGATAGTGGAGCATCGAGACACATGGCATGTGAAAGTAAGCAACTTCATACACTATCAAAGGAGCCATCTTCTCATGCAGTGGAATTGGGTGACAACAAAATCTATCATGTTAGAGGCCTGGGATCAACATCATTGAAGTTGGATAATGGATTGAAGCTGCATCTTAACAACATTCTATATGTTCCAGGTTTGAAAAATAATTTTCTTTTTATTTCTTGTTTAGAAGATAAAGGGGAAAGAGCTTATTTTGTTTATGGAAAAGTATTGGTTTGGGGAAAAGACTCTAGCATTGATAAAGCTAGGGTTATTGGAGTTCATGAAAGAAGTCTTTATAGGGTCATTACACCACCTCCTCAATCTTTGGTTCATATGGAAATAAGTCCCATTGAGCTATGGCATAGGAGGTATGATCATGTACATTATAATATCATCCCTACTCTTCGTCAATTGGCTTATGGTATTCCTAATATGAAGTTAGATCATGAAGATGTGTGCAAGGGATGTTCTTTGGGAAAACATACTAGAAATCCATTTCATAATATTGAAAGTAGGTCTAAAGAGATATTAGAGCTCATCCATTCTGATTTGTGTGGGCCTATGTCTAACAAATCACTTGGAGGTCATCCCTACTATGTGACATTCATTGATGACAATTCTAGAAAGATGTGGCTCTACCTCCTCAAAAGTAAAGATGAAGTATTTGATAAGTTCAAGGAGTTTAGGGCTAATGTGGAAGCCCTAACCAAAAGAAAGATAAAAACACTAAGATGTGACAATGGCAGGGAATACACTTCCAAGGAATTAATCGCATATTGTATGTAAACAGGTATTAAGAGGGAGCTCATTATTCCCTATTATCTCATACAAAATGGATTGGTCGAAAGGAAGAATAGTTCAATTGAAGAAGGCATTTGAACTATGCTCCTTGATCAAGATCTATCGAAGTTCTTATGGGGAGAAGTAGTAATGATTGTCGTATACATTCAAAATAGAAGTCCGCATAAGAGTCTTGATAATACAACACCCAAATATGTATTCACTGGAAAGAATCCGAGTGTGGATCACCTCCAAATCTTTGGAAGTCCAACATATATCCATGTTCTGAAAGACAAGCGAAATAAGTTGGACTTTACAAGTATCAAGGGAATATTCATTGGTTATATTATTACCTTAAAATCATATTGAATCTACATAAAGGAAGGAAGACACATTGAAGTAAGCAGGATGTCATATTTGATGAAAATCAAGCATACAAGAAATCAAAGGATATTCCTATTGATTTTGATGGCGAAGAAGTTCCCATATTTGAAGAAGAATAGTTCATCATGAAAACTCCCCTAAAAATCTTTAAGAATAAGGACCAAATGAGCCTATTCAATCGGTAGTTATCCCAACCACAAGGAAGAGGTAAAATTGGTTGAAGCCACATTAGAAGATGTTGAAGGACATGCAACTGCAAAAGATTCCTTCAGGGAAAGTAAGAAACCAAAGAGATATTCTAGCTATGTTGCATATATGAAAAATTTAATTGAAAACAAACCATCTACATTCAAGGAAGCTGCACATGAAGAGGTTTGGAAAAAAATGAAGAATGGGATTTTGGAAATCATTCCTAGACCTAGTGACAAATCGGTTGTCACATCTAAGTGGATCAATAAGGTCAAACATGTTGTTAATGGAAGTACAAACAAGTATAAAGCAAGATTCGTTGCAAGCGGTTTCTCTCAAAAGAAAGGCATTGATTATGAAGAAACCTTTGCACCTACAGCAAGATACACTACCATTAGATTGTTGGTTTTGTTGGTTGCTACAATGGGGTGGAGCATCCATCAAATGGATGTTAAGACTGCATTTCTAAGTGGGACCATTGATGAGGAAGTTTACATCGAACATCCCAAGGAATTTGAAGTGAATAGTAGGGAATCTCATGTTTGTAGACTTAAGAAAGCCCTATGTGGTTTGAAGCAAGCACCTAAGGCATGGTATGCAAGGATGGATGCATATCTACTTATAATTGCATTTGTGAAGAGCTTTTTTTATCTAAAACTCTAGATCAAGGTCATGAATAATGAGCCCATCATTATTCTACTATATGTGGATGATCTATTCATCACAGGTGTAGATTGAAGAATTCAAGAATGCGAGAAGATGTTGGAAGTTGAATTTGAAATGAAGGATCTTGGATTGATGCACTATTACCTAGGTCTAGAAGTATGGAAGAGACTTGGGGAGATATATTTGGGGCAAGGAACGTACATCATCAAGTTATCACAGAAATTCGAGATGATGGATTCCAAGTTGATGACTACTCCTATGATCACCAACCTCAAGAAGTTGAGGGGATCTGACTCTAGTCTCGTGGATCCTACCTAATATCGACAGTTTGTGGGTTCCTTGTTGTATCTTGTAAATACTAGGCCAGATATATATTTTGAAGTGAACATCCTTAGTTAGTGTTAGTTGAAACCTTGTCATGATCACTCGATAGTTGCTAAACTTATATTGAGGTATCTTCATGGCACTATATATCACTGCCTAAAGTATGATAATAAGGAAGTCAAGCTAATTGGCTTCATAGATTCTGATTGGGGTGACAGTGAGACTGATGAAAGGAGCACTACTGGAGGATGCTTTAGTTTGGGAGTTGATATGATCTCATGGATGAGTTGGAAGAAAGATCATGTTGCATTGAGTAGTGCTAAGGCAGAATATATGGTTGCATGTGAAGTAGGAAAAGAGGTTGTTTGGTTAAGGAATCTTCTGACAGATTTGTTTAAGAAGTCTCTCGGTATTACTATGGTTAATTCTGACAATCAAATTTGTATCAATATGTCTGGAGATCCTGTGTTTCATTCAAGGATGAATCATATAAATAATAAGTTCCACTTTATTAGGAACTTGGTGTAGGATGGGATCGTGAAGTTGGAGTATGTCTCGACAGATGAATAGGTAGCAGACATACTGACAAAGGATCTTCCTAATAATAAGTTTGAGTAGCCTAATTGGTTTCGTATATATTTCTTATTGTATTCATGATAAGAATGTGGAAGATATTTGTTGAGGCTTTACGAGTGAAGCATTTCCTGGGAAGACATATGCTTGACACTTTGTGTTGATGTCTGGGTCCCGAAGTTGGAAAGGTAGTGTTGGTTATTGAGCTATATTTTTCGATACACACCTAGATATTTGGGTTGGTGATTAGAAAGTAAGCCTTATGGTATCTAGAGGTATTGAAAGCTTGAGTCCACCTTATTCCCAATTGGATAGATTTCCCTGGTCAGGGATCTAGTCAATGGCATTACGGTGCCTAAATTGTTGAGAGACCAATGGATATATTGCCCTAGCAAGGAATCTAGTTTGTGGCATTACGGTGCCTAAATTGTTGAGAGACGAATGGATAGATTTCCCTAGTCAGGAATCTAGTCCATGGCATTGTGGTGCCTAAATTTCTTCATGGTTCATATAGTTTGAGATCTTCCATTATATTTGTACATTATGAATACCTCCCTAGTTAAGAGGGAGTGTTGGAAAATGTAACTATGTTCAGTCTTAATTAATGTACTTGAGTCATCATGTAATGTACTTGTCAAAAGAATAAAGAAACAATTTTTTATTATTATTATTGTAACTTATTAGAGCATGGGTTTCATGCTTGGGTCACCATGTCTTAGGTCAAGTCCCCATTGAGGACTTCTAGGATTTATTCTAAGTCAATAGAGTCATTTTACTCTTAAAGATACCCTTCTTGGGATTTTGAATTGTGTAAAAAGGTCTAGTATTGAGTCAAATATGATTTATGTATCCTCCACATCAAGTTGGCCTAAGGGAGATCAATTTGGCCTAAGGACCCTAATTCGACCCACAAGAAGCCTATAAATACAAGTTGGTCGAATTCATTTGGAGCATCATCTCTCAAGCTAGTTCGATATCTCAAGAGTAGCTAGAAAAGGGCGAATTTTGTTTCTAGGAAGATGAAAGAATTGTGAGTTTGGGGAAGTCTAAGGAGAGGAATAAAATTGAACTTTTGGTGCCTCTCTTTCTTTGTTTCATGTTCTAGATTGGGAGATCAAATTCACCTAAGTTTCGTTGTTGCCAGAAGCTGTTACCTAGTCGAAGTTGCTAAAAGAGGTCGAAGATCTAGGATGTTAACTTGGTGTGGAAGGAAAGTCTGGTCTTGGTCTAGGATGAAGATTCTCAAAGAATACTATTGAAAGGAAGAATTATCTTGACTAGGTTTTCCCCTCGAGGGGGGTTTTTCCCTGGCATAGTGCTTATCTCGTGTGTCTCTTTTTTTTTATCTTCATACAACATAATATGGTAATTGCTTGATGATAGATAAGATAATAAAGAAGTAAAAGAAGCCAACACACTCACAATTAATTATCAAGAAAAGAAAATCAAACCCTAATATAACTACTTTGATTTTCCAACATTATTTTTCCTTTATTATCCTTTATTACATGAAGTTTTAACTTGAGGTTGTTACCCAAGGAGCTTCATTTTTCTTAACTAAACTTGACTCGAGGATAGACTCAAATTCGATCAAGTCAAACAGTGGTGGTTTTGGGCATGTGGTTAGCGTGACCATGGTTTTTATTCCCATGGGATTCATGTAATGGATCCTTTCAAAGACTAGGAAGCCTTCATTGTAATGTAGTCCAAGGAGGTGAGTGTGAAGGCTCACTGGGTCAGGCTTGGATAGGGTTCTAGGCAAGGGATCTAATGGAATTCCATTATGTTGTGTTTTCCTCGAAGTTGTGGTTTTCCCAGGGTACAAATTGTGCATATTGTGATGTTATGTTTGCATGATTTATTGTTGTTGACTTAATTTTATCTAAGTAAGTATTTATTTTAGGTTGTGGTAATATTTCTAACATTTTTATCTAGGGATATGGGATTTCTCAACGCATTCTAGACAACATTGTGGGAGAAGATGGACACAAAGTTGAACAGGTCTATAACATTCCACCCACAAATAGATGGGTAAACAAAAGTAGCCAACAAACTTTGGTGCAAATTTTGATGAGTTATAATCAGAAGCATTTGAAGATTTGGGGTGAAAATATGCCATATATGTGACACTTTTATAACATAACAATCCACACTTTTACTGGCAAGTCCTCATTTGAAACTTGATTTGGATATTTTCCACCCTCACCCTTGGAAATTACATATAAATAGCGAGTGAGAGAGGATATTACAGGGGATGCCTTAAGGGAAGAAAAATTTGTTGATAATATCAAAAAAATATATCTATAGGTACAAGGGATGGTGCATAAGTCATAAGAAAATTAAAAGGCTAGGCATGATCAACACAGGATAGAGAAGTCAATCAAGATGGGAGATAGAGTATGGTTATAGTTGAACAAGGAGATATTATAGGATCCTAGTAAGAAAATCAAGGCTCTTCAATATGGTCCCTTTAAGATACTGGAAAAGGTGGGAGCTAACGCCTGTAGACTCAGTCTAGCATTACGCATGTGCATTTACTCAATGGTTAATGTAGATAATCTAAAACTCTATGATCCTCCCATGCTATAAGAGGAATAGGAAAAAGTCCTACCTTCTATAGAGGATTTGGCACCATGTTCTCAGGAAAAATTAGCAAAGGATATAATTTTGCAAAAGAGGTCTAGGACTACAAGATAAGGACAATATGACCTTAGGTGGATTAGGTTGAAAGGACAACTTTCAAGCAAGGCTAAATGGTACACTGGGAGAAGGTAGAGGAAAAATGTCCTCACCTCACTCAATAGAAGCTTATGGGGACCAAAATCCTCCAAAAATGGAGATGTATGATCCATATTGATGTTTTTAGAGTGGGAAAATTGGATGAATCATCTCACAAGACCATTTTTACTAGTAGATTCCATTTTGGCAAATTGGGTTTGAGACCTTGCAGAAGTAGTTTGAGGCATTAAACGAAAAATTTTGGGGGGTAAAAGTCTGCCACTTAAATTTCACACCTATTCAGTAACATAAATTAACTTCACAAAAATATTTGATCGTAGGCAATCTTAGCTTATTACTTTTGTCCCCTAGTCATTTTTCTACACTAAATTTCATTATTCAAATCCACATTTAATTAAAAACAAACAAATAGATAAATAAATCAAAAACACATATTATAAAATTAAAATGTAAAATGATTAATGTTAATTATTACTTAATGGTGATTAGTTAAGTAAATTAATTAATTAAAGTTAATAGTTTTTATCTAAAAACTATATTAACAGGGACTACATAGTAGCTAGTACCCATCACTTAGCTTAAAAGCTTAACTAAAAAATAATAAAGACAAAGATTTAGCTTAATTAAACAAAGATTTAATCACAAAAATAAAACAACTAATAAAATACTCTTGAATCTCATCACCACAAATTAATAAATATGATTAACTAATATTGTTTATATTAACATATATACACTTTATTACGCCGTAAGGCATTTCCCTCTGAAACCAACTCACCTCAGTGCACATCTGTCATCACTTTTTATCGTTTGATCCATCGTTAGACAATTGGATTATCCAGATCTGTTGATTTAATTGCAGCTGACAGGCATTGATCCATTGATTTAATTGCAGCTGACGGGTATTGTTTGGTTTATTAATTACTAACTGATTTTAGCAACTGACGGTGAATCCGTTGGAGCGGCTGTGTTTACAGTGACTGCTTTATTAGTGTCTATTAACTGTGTGCAGAAAGAAGACTCTTGGTTCTCGTGAGAGTTCTGTTGTTAGCGGTTATACAGACGATGAGGATAAAGCTATGGAAGCAACTGCACAAAGTAATATAGGGATGCTACCCATTTTCTCTTACCTAGTATTGAAACAGGCGACCGATGATCTCACGAGAAGAATCAAGTTGGAGATGGAGGATATGGTTCGGTTTATATGGGTAAACTCCGGGATGGTCGTGCCATGGCAGTGAAGAGACTGCATTAGGATAATTGTAAAAGATTCAAACAGTTCGTCAACGAGGTGCAGATTCTTTCGACCTTTTATCATCCAAATCTGGTTCGTCTCTATGGTTGTAGTTGGTGGTTTTGGAGGTGACGTCGTTAGTTAAATACCATTTTCAATGTAATTTGGAATTGAATTTGGATTAATGTTCCGATCTATGTAAATGTTTGTTATTATATTAAAAATTTACATATAAATAATAAGAGAAAATTTTGGATTAATTGTTTCCTTACTCGTTTGCATTCTCTATTACATATAGTATATGTTTTTTTGGGGCAACTAAATGATCTGTGCTCAACCCTAAACTAATTCAATACTATTGACAGAGGATTTAATGTTCACTCTAAAGGGGACAATTTAGCTCTCCATTAATATATCATTCTTTAAATAAACGTTTCGTTCATAACAACTCTCTTAATGTTTTCCTTTCCGCCTAGATAATCAAGTGCACATCTCCTTCTCTTCCTAATATCATATGAGCTTCTTGTGAATTCTCCACATCAAAATACTTCATTACTCCCTGAATGGTTTCACTCATTTCCTGTACAGAGTTTAATATTAATTAGCCAAACTCAATAATGGAATATTTTTTCAACATTGATATGAGACCTTCTATTAATTATTAAGCCTAAAAATTCCCAGTTAAATAGGTATTGGAGATATGGTGAGAATAGAATATGAGGCACCTGGGTCGTTTCCTGGTAGCCATCGTTGTTCTGGCTGTAATTCTACATGAGAAAACACTTTAAATTAAATAAATAAATATCAGTGTAGTGTCACAGGTTTGTGAGAGAAAACTTGTTTTAAAAGTGACAGTGAAAAGGAGTGCCAACTTCCCCACGTGTATAATTTTTTTCTTCGCATTATTCTTCATGAATACAAGATCAACAAATATTAAGTTGGTCATTTTGCTCGAAAATTATAGACTCAGAACAAAGTTGGGATGCTTTCTCCATTTATTGAAATATTGTTTAGGTTTCAACTAAGCTTTAACTTGTGATTGGCTTATCTACTGAAAATGCCTTTATATTTATCCATGTAATTTCAAGTTTAAAATTATAAAGTATATCTAATTTGATAAACATTTACAAGAGGGAAAAGATTAAATTAAATATATTAATATTTTAATATTTTTTAAAATTAAATAAATTTATATTTATCAATATAATACTAAACAAAGATATCAAGTAATAATGTCTACATTTAAATGTAGAAATTTATTTGTTTTTTAAGTAAAGAGATAAATTATATTTATGTATATCTAATTAGCATAATCAACCTTTATCAAATGTGTTGTTGGGATGCTTTCTCTATTATTGATTTTTTTGAATATTTTTCAATAAAAATATTGTTTAAGGTTCAACTAGGCTTTAACTTGTTGATTGGCTCAAACGTAGGTGAAAAATGGCCTTTTATTTTAATGCATGTAATTTCAAGTTTTTAAAATTATAAAGCATATCTAATTTAATATACATTTAAAATGTAATAAAGTATATCTAATATTAATAGACATTTACAAGAGGGAAAAAATTAAAATTAATTATATTAATTATTTTTTTTTTTTTTAATTAAATAAAATTTTCTATTATCAATAATAATAACAAAACAAAAGATAATCAAGTATAATGTTCCTAACATTTAAATGTAGAAATCATATTTGTTTTTAAGTAAAGAATAACTATAATTTTATGTATATCTAATTAGCACAAACACCTTTATTAATGTGGTTGATATCACCCAATAAGCTTATATTCACCACTCACCAAATTAATAACTTTTAGGTATATTTTGATAAAGGCGAAGTATTTTTCATTATTAACAATGATACAAATAATAATAGTCATTATTTTTTTTTATCTAATTACATCCACCACTCACCAAATTAATCCATAATGTTTAGAAGAGAATTTTTGGGAGAGATCCCATGGAATAATTTCTCATTATTAACAATGATACAAATAATAATAGCCATATTCTTTTTTCTAATTACATTATTTACTTTTGAGTTTAGACTCTTGTGATCCATAATGTTTAGAAGAGGAATTTTTGGAGAGATCACATCGAATAATTTCTCATTATTAACAATGATACAAATAATAATAGCCATATTTTTTATCTAATTACATTATTTATTTCTGAGTTTAGAATCTTGTGATCCATAATGTTTAGAAGAGAATTTTTCGGAGAGATCACATCGAATAATTCTTGGAGCCAATGTTTGGAACCCTCTAATGTGTTTCATTTTACTTTGACTTTATAATGTTTCAAAAACAAAAAAAAAAAAAAAACAAAAACAAAAACAAAAAACAAAAAATTGGTTTTTGAGTTTCTAACAGATATATTTGTTTTCTATGAAGCATATACACCTATATATATAGTTATTGTTAGATCAGATACTCCACCTTTGCCCTGAGGATGAACTTGTTAGATCAGATACTCCACCTTTGCCCTGAGAATGAACCACAGTAGAGCGTTCCAAATGTTGGCTCCATTATTGTCTCCCTTGAATTTCTAAGGCCAAACTCTGTTATTATAACTTGTAGCTTTGTTCCAACCAACAAAATTAGTTGTATATTTTGGAGATAAAATGACATAAAACCCAAAGAATTCAATCAAAAAAATTGTCATGATTATTATCTCCCATTATCAATAATTTAGTGTCATATAAGTCCAAGATTTTTGTGCACTTACATCCAAAAGAGAGCCAAAATAATGAATACCAATAGCAGCAGCTCTGTTATTATAACCTATAGCTTTGTTCCAACCAACAAAATTATTTGTATATTTTGGAGATAAAATGACATAAAACCCAAAGAATTCAATCAAAAAAATTGTCATGATTATTATCTCCCATTATCAATAATTCAGTGTCATATAAGTCCAAGATTTTTGTGCACTTACATCTAAGGGAACTAAAGAGAACCAAAAGAATGAATACCAACAGCAGCTCTGTTATTATAACATGTAGCTTTGTTCCAACCAACAAAATTATCTGTATAGTTTGGAGATAAAATGACATAAAACCCAAAGAATTCAATCAAAAATTGTCATGATTATTATCTCCCATTATCAATAATTCAGTGTCATATAAGTCCAAGATTTTTGTGCACTTACATCTAAGGGAACTAAAGAGAGCCAAAAGAATGAATACCAACTGCAGCAGAAACACCTTTTAAGAACATGCAGATTGAAGTCATTGGAAGCAGAGATAGAGTGTTGAAGACTTACCATACACATTGAGAAGCAAAAAGATTACAGAAAAAGCCCACAATGGAGGACTATAGATAACCCTTTTTAACCCTTCTTAGTTCCTCTTTTCTTGTTGCCCTTATTCATCTTACTAACAAGGACAACATTCTGCTCCTCCTCAATGCTTGCAATAGTATTCAGTATTTTCTCCTTCTAGTTGATGTCATAGACAAAAGGTTTCCAAAAACAACAAGACCTATTTAATGCAATGGACATTGGGTACTAGCTCTCTACCCTTCACCTACTAATTTTCATCTTCAATGATTCTTTATATGTCACAATGCTTCTCGAATTTATGCCTTACGGCATTTCCTTTGCAACATCTGGTGAAAATTCTAGTTATATATGTATTCTTAATTTTTATTAATATATATAGATTTTTTATAATTATTTTAACATTACAATTTTGCCTTATTAGTTTGTCTTTGACCAAAAAATTTATGCCATTTATCCATAGTTAACCTTGAATTCATTTTTTGTTACTTTTTGTTATTATTTAAATTGATTTATTTGTAAGATGATTGGTTGAGGTTATATTATGGACTATTTAGTAACTTTCATTTCTATTAGTTACTATTTTTTTGTTTTTACTTTTATTTCATTTTTATTTTGATTTTTTTTCTCTTTTAATTATTTCCATTTTCAT